>JAOBYH010068885.1:0-17500 GCA_025403525.1 Umimayanthus kanabou | reverse complement strand
ATTAGAGAACGTGTGTTTGAGTCGAAAGCTTTTAAAAATGCTAAGACACACACAGACTCTTTAATGTGTACTTTTTTTGGTATAAACTTTTTTTATACTGTGTAAGAACTTTTTATCGTATAACAATAATGATTTATTTTTGCAAAAAATTGTTAAAATTACTTTAAAGATAATACAAAACTTTGTATATAAAATTGGTAAAACAAACGTTCTCGATCAAATGGACATCTTCAGGCTTGGCCATTCAGGTGCAGTTAGCAAATGTTCACAATGGCGAAATATTCAAATAAGCACAGGCACAAGAACATTGAAGCTGTTCTTTATTTGCTAGTGCTTATTTTACGCATATTCACACTGGGAAGTTCTCGTGCTTGTGATTATGATTGAACTTTTCTCACGAGTACGAACTAGTCTTTAAGGCAAGTTTGATTCTTACACTCTTTTTTATAAGAACCTTTTTATAAGAACACGAGGCTGAAAAATGCCCAAAATTTAAGAACATGCTAAGAACATATCGAGGCTGAGGAAAGGCGAAGAACTTTTATTTTGGATACTGCACAAGATAATGGAAACATTTCTTTTTCTCGGTTAATGTTCATCAGTGCAACATCACCTTTAGTGTTGTGCATTTAAATCCTTTTTAATTTATTAATATATTTCTTTTTGCTGGCCAGGATAGCGGCTAATGTAATAAAGCGTATTTGTGCTTCCGGTTAGTTTTTACGAATGGAAAATAAAAACTGCGAATCCAATACTAACAATTATGTTTAAGAACATTTTAAGAACATTTGAGGCTGAAAACCTCCAAATATTTAAGAACATTCAGCCTCAGCCCAAGAATTGGACGTTCTTATAAGAAAAGAGTGTAATTTGACTTGAAAGACCGTTAATCTATTGTTATATTTATTTTCCTCCCCAAAGGTACAAGGAGTACTTCGAACCTGTCAAGCCATACAACTTCAACCGTCAGTTCTACTACGTCTCCACCGTGCGACTTGTGTTCGTGTTTATATTCCAGTACTTTGTCTTCTTCACGGTGGGCCTGCTGGCCTGGATGATCCCGGATGTTCCCCGTTCACTGGACAATAAGATCAAGCGTGAAGACTATATCGCCCGCCAGTGTCTCACTCAAGGCGAGGCTGAGGCAGCCTACCATTTAGATCGTGAAGAGTCACATGACCCCAAGTCGACCTCGCTGAACTCAGTGTATGTGTCCTGTGATAACATTCCGCATAAAGGGAGACTACGATGACACAATCTTAGTACATTTATCTAGAATACGTTTTTCTTGGAATCGAAGGAATTATTTCTTTTCTTATTATTAATTCAGTTTCATGCTAGATATTTTGAATGCGTTTTTTTTCTTGGACTCGTAGTCATGTTACGCTACACGTTGTTAGTTGATTACCCAAATACAAAGGAACTGATCTACACTTCACAACTCAAATCTGCAAACCAAGAATTGTTTTGGAAGACTCCAGAGAGTCTAAAATTTGAATAACAAAGTTTTCGTAGAGTGTTGTGATAGTTGTAATAAAGAAACTTCGTCGTGCAAACTTCCCATTCTTCAGTTGTTCTAGCGGCCAGCGTATTTTCCAGAATGTTAAGAACAGTCTCGAACAAAGTCATTAGGGACCTATTGTTAATTGGCGGGGAGGGGGTGGTGGCAACAAGTTTGAGCTGGAATCCTGTATGAGCAACCGCGATGACTGGTGCGCCAGGCGTGATGCTCGGCTGAGGCCGTCATGATGATGATGATGATGATGATGATGATGATGATGATGATGATGATGATGATGATGATGAATGAATGAACATGCTTCCGCGGGAAGTTTTGAAAAACTGTGGAGCATAATTTCTGCTTTCTAGACTTGTTTTTCTGTTACTCTGAAAGTTTGATGGTGGTGGTAGTGTGTGTGTGCGTGTGGTAGGTGGGGGGTTGGAGGTAGCGAGCTTTCTGTTTTCACTATATTTTTTTTTCAAATCCCTCCCACACTGTCTGCAAGAAATAATCATAGATAACCCCAGCCCCCTCCCCCTTCCACTTCCATAAATAAATAAAAGCAGATACTAAAGCAGATACAACGCGCTTTCTGAGTGGCTGGGATGAAGTATACTAGCTATATAGCTTTTCGAACAACAAACTGTGTTCATAAGAGAAAACGTGTTGCACTCATTGATCTTGTTATTTGCATTAGATTCATGGATCTACCGTTGTCTTCACTTTTCCCCTTTTCTTCCTCCAAGTTTGAGTTAATTTCTGCTAGAATAACATTAACTTTACTTTACTTTACTTTATCATTTAGATCTTTATAATCGACTTCAAATTCATCATTTGGATATTCATAACCTTTTAGAGGCTTCATCAGAACTTGATTGTGCTGAATGGATTCTGGAATTCACTGAATGCCTCTGCCCTTCATGCAGCTTCTCTTTCTTGCTTTGCTTATAAACTTCAAGTGGTAGTACTTGTGATATATTTGTGTTTTAATAACAACCGCTGTTTACTCAGATTATAATCCTGATTATACACCTTAACAGTCAAAGTTGTGGTAGGTTTGGTTTGCAGCAGCGGATGCCTTCTCAATTTCTATTTTTCTAGATATTTTTTCACACATTCTTTTGATATATATATACTGCAAACGTTTCTAAGAAGCGCAAAATGCTGCTGGTTAAAGAACAGACCATTGCTCTAAATTAGTTTCCCAACTGGCATTTTGAGTTTGCCAAATGCTTGCATTTATGAGTCTCTTTTTACTTTCTTTTGTATTTTTATGGTTTTTCTTTTTTTTTTCGTTTGTTTGTCTCTGTATAAAGATTTAGCACTCACTGTATGTTACTTACTATAGGTTATCTTATTCCTGACTTTCTGCTTCAAAATTCATTCTAAATGGCCACCTGTCTAGACTAGTCCCTCATGCTTATTTACAGGTGTCCCGCACTCTTTTTTTCTATAGTTTTAAATTCAACTCGGTATTGATGTAATTATCGAATGCTAGATAAAGATTGTTGCTGGTTTAATCTAAAGATCACTGAGCAAATGACTTGTAGACTTGCTACAAGTCGACTCACAAAGTCACACGAGACAAATTATCCAAGGAGAGACTGAGTTTGGCTGTTGTACTTTAAAGTTACCATTTAATGAAACAATTTGTGTTGGACATTATTAAGGACCAGCTGACGTATCTCTTGTGTTTGTCCAATTGACTGCAGAGAGATTTGAAACATATTAATTTTCCCCTTCCTCTAAACCCCACCAAACGTTTTTGGTGACCTTCTCCTTTTGGATGCATTGGATGACATGACCCTCTCCAATTTGCACCCCTTCCCCTGCAAACTGATGATAGGCAACGTAAAATAGCGCTGCAATGAGATTGTCAATCAGCTGTAACGTACCATTCAGATGTCAGTTTAATTACTAAGAACGTTTGTAAATTTAAGGTGATCACTTCGTCCACAGTTAATTTCAAAATCACCCACAGACAGAATATGGAATCCTAAGTGTGAGTAACAGCTAAACTACTGGCATCTTCCAAACCAAGGGGGTAGCAATACAGTATTTCAGGGGGTCACTTAAGGCTGATTTACACTACACGCAAAAAAGTGGAACGGATCAGATAAAAAGAAAATGGAACGGATCGGATAAATCTCATCGTGTAAACTTTTTTTTGTTTATTTCCCTTTGTGTAAACGCACATCTCCCTTTGGGGTATCGGACGCTGCAAGGTTTTACAAGCCGGCTATGGTGTTAGTACAGCGGCCTACTACAGGACGCATGCTCGAGAAAAAAACAATTATCCGGACCTCTCAGAAAGAAGGCTGTAAACAGATCCGTACCCGTTACCAATGAAGCTTACATTGTGCTTATGACGGACCCAATATTTATCCTATCCGTGCCTACAAAATTGCCGTGTAAACAAGAATTTGTTGCATGGAACGGTACCCGTTTTTACCCGATTCGTTCCCACCTTTTAGAAGTGTAAATCGGCCTTTAGACAAAAGCTGAAGTATTTTAAAATTCGTTAAAACGGTATGCATTTGTCACTAAAACAAGAAAAGGTTTGGTTATCGTTGTTATATATGACAAAATTAAATAGCGTTTGATTCCTTGAGTTTCGGGGTGATACTCCGGCCAGGATTGGTTGTTTTTCACTGAGGGTAATGCGATTTATAGACGGGTGATCTTAGGGGTTTTTCGCCCAGCTATTCCCGTCAACCAAGAAAGGAAATCCCTTTCCCCGGGCAGCTCAATGTCGCTGATCGTCGAAAAGAAAAACACACGATAGCATTCACACAGTGATCATATTTCGCCAGTTTGAACTGATATACACATAGTCCAAACTTATGATCTGACTTGAAATTTGTCTGATAGCATGCAATACTTGTCATCTTATTTAGGAACAAAAAACTGAGTTACTCCAAAGACGCAACTTTGAAAATTGGAATTGCGTCGATATCATTGCTTGTTTTTAACGAAACTTTAAACACGGTATCGTTCTTCTACTACCATTAAAACAGTTTCAATGAGAAACCTCCGGATAAAGTTTAGCAAGAGTTTCTCGAATAAATTGCACTTCTTCTCCTACTTTTTAGACTTTAAAACAAGTGGCTGACTGCAAACGTTTTAACTTGTCACTAAAATGTATAGGCTATCCAGGAAACGCAACTGAAAGAAGCAAAAGACTAACAAATTTTCTTTGTTCAGTTGTTTGCAATGACTTTTGCATGTCAGTCCAAGATACTATTAACAACTTTTTAACAAATGTCCATTCACAATTACATCAGTCTGTATTTACATTATTATTACAACGATCTAAACTAGTCCAGATAGTTTAATGTGTTTGGCTTTGAAGGAGGAAATACTTCGCACAAGCAGCTCGGCAGCAATAAGCTGAAAGCTAGTCCCAGGTCTCCTTTCTATTCTAACACTTTCAACGTTTACCGTCACTTGTTAACTTTTGCGCTGTTAGGTTTTTTAAAGTGAATAGAACAAAGTTTTAGAATCTAATGACAGTTTCAAGCTCAGTTTTTTCAATATCATTTTTAACGGTCTACTCTTCAAACAAAAAAACCCATTAATAGACTGCATGGTATTCAGAAACTGGTTCAAAAGTTCAGTTTTGAAGAATCGTTTTTGCAGAACGAAGGTTAAATCGCATATTTCCGTACTGAAGCGTGCGATATTGTCTTTTTAATTGAAAGCTGCTAAAACTTCTAGCTTAGCGGAAGGATACGTAGGCCAATGTAACTATATGCTAGAAAGACGTACCAAAACTTCTTGGTGGAACTCACAACACTATCATCGTTTAAAGTCTGGCTTAGCTATGGAAGCTGTCTCGAGAGTTATGGCTTAGGATAGATTGGAAACAAGATTAATAGCCATGTTTAAGTGTAATTTCTTCCATCCATGATCAATCAGATAGTCAGGACACATCCATCTTCTCACAGGACCTTCGCCTTAGTTACACACCATACACAAGGCAATGTCGCGTGCCGTCTTCTTGGGCGACGCATGCGCTTCAGTTGAACCCGCTGTACAATTTCCATTCAGGGTCAGGCTACTAACTAAACGAATGTAGGAAGAGTCTGGCTTCCGCCTTGGGCATGCGTACTGAGCGGTAAGTTCATTTGTGTTAGTCTCCGCCTCACTGTTTGCCCGTGGAAATGTGTTGGCGCGCGGTCTTCTACCGCTGGCCACCGGCACGCGGGCACCGTTCTCGATAAACTTGTTGAAATCAACTTGGTTGTTCAGTTCAGTGGTGTGCATCACATAAATCTTTGGTATTTTGAAATTCTTGAGATCCTGTTTTGGTTTTGTCTTGTCGTAGATATTCTTCTTCAGTTGGTCTTCTTCTTCCTCTTCTTTAACTCTTGGCAGCGGGGAGAAACCAAGCTTAGTTGAAGGACACGAAGACCGTCGAGCGCGGATTAATGGCACTAAACAACCATTAATATCCACAGTGTCCCGCACAAAGGTTGGTCGGTTCGACATTGGAGCTGACGAGGACTTCCGATGTACCCGAGGGGTGATGATGCGGTAACGGGAGAGTTGTTCTTCCAAGATGAGCCTTCGCTCTTCCTTTTCTTTGTCAAGGGGTACTTTTGCAATTTCACGGAGGAACTGCTCAACTTCTGTCAAAAGATAATATCGAGAAAACGTTAGTTTCTTCCATGGTTTATATGCGTAAAGCCTCAAACAGAAGTTTACTGTGAAAAACTAGTTCTACGGGAAAACACTAAAACTTGCAACGGAGAGAAAATTAAAAATGTAGTTAAAATATTTTAAATAGTACAATTGACAATTCTTACAACGCTAAATACTGTATAATCAAAAACGGTTAAAATTGCTTGGCTCAAAGGTTTGTTGCAATTGTAAAACGTCTTTACACTATAATGCAAACTAGACTGAAGGAAAATTAAGTACCACGGTTCTTATTTAAGAACAAGATTTAACCAAAAATCGTTCATCACATCACTATTATGGTGTAGGCGGCCTTCACTAATGACTTTTTAATGTGTTGTGAAAACCGCTTCCAAATGGGCAAACATGAAGCACTTGAATTTTCCGAGCACTTGAAAGACCTTCCAGCAAAGTCTTGAGTACACTCTTAAGTTTTGTTTTATAAAAACCTTGTTTGTTGAGAATGAGGTTTGCCCCAAATGGAACAAATGTACGAGCTAAATTAAAAACATCCTCAGACTGGACTTGTTGCCGGTATCCTTACTGTTTTTTCAATACTGTAACAAACTGTTTAGAAATCGACATCCATCCGCAATCATCGTAATTTTTTTCTTATTTCTTTTTTTCATTTACACTGAAACCTGTAAGTAAAGCATACATTGCCAATAAAAAGTCTTTACTTATTTTTTTAAAAAAGGGGGAAAAAGTGTATCCTTGAAACAGCACAAGAAAGGTCGACCAGCAAAAGTTAAAGAGTAGCTTTCCGGATTGCCAGTAGCATAAGATTACAAAACCCGGCAAGTACCAGCTTTACATTTTTTGTAAGAACCTTTTATAAGAACGCCGCGGATAAAAAAATCCAAAATTTAAGAAAATGTTGAGAATATGCTGAAGCTGGGGATATAAAGTAGAGAACAAGTATTTTGCATACTTTATAGGTGTTCATTGAAGACAATTTGTTAAACTGTAAAATAACGCCTTATGCTTGTGCAACATCGCCTGATGGCTACTTCGAATGTGGATATACAAAGGCAACTAGTTAAGCTTGTATATCCTTTAATTACTGTGTTTTTAAGAACATTTGAGGTTGAAACACTCAAAATAATTAAGCACACCCACCCTGAAACCAAAAACTAGATGTTTTTTTTATAAAAATGAGTATAAACTGTAATCTCGGTTACCTCTCGGTGTCAATCTAATAATGAAGTCGCCCATGAAAACGTGCAACACGACTATATATATAATTAAACGTTGGTTTGCCACAAAAACCCCAAGGCAGGTTATATACTTCCATTTGCAGTTTGCCCTCTGATAGAAAAAAAACTAATAAGCTAAGAATTAAGGTATAATCAAATATCTTACTGCTTCAAGGCAATAAAAGAAAGGAAACAGCTCCAAATTTTTTTTGAAAAACGTGAGAGTTACAGGTTAGACAAGATGTGATAGTTTGCCTGGGAGTCAGATATGATGGCTGAATAAAACACGGCATATAGCTAAGTAAGTTACCGCAAAAACACCTCAGAATATGCACAGGGAATGATATCACATTTTCAGTGTAAGAATTATTTTTCAAACTGTGAAAAGCATAGCTTACTTTACAGGAGAGAAATCCTGGTCTTTCTGGACGCAATCAACTCTTCCTGCGAACATCTCCAAATGTCATCTAAATATCTTTATATTAAAATATTCTTGAATATCAGCTTGGAGACAACGTCTGTTTATCTCTGATTATAGTCTCGACTCTTTTAGAGATTTGAATCTCAGGATAATCTATTATGTAGAATTACGTATTTTGATGATTTTTTTTTTTTGTCAATAAGCGGTTTAAATGAAAGACGCCGCCTGGACACTGCTCATGAAAATGTCAAGTAGGGATTCTTGTTCGAAACGATAAGGTTTTTGATTACGAAATAAGAAGACTTGCATACTTAATTGTGTTTATTAGATCTGTCTTTTGGCATGAAAAAAAAAACTTGAAGTTGGTTTAATCTTTAAAAGTGCCAGACTAAATAAATGTCTGTGTTGTAAAGTTGTCAATAAATCATTGCGTCAACATTCAATGGTATAATACATGAAGTTTTGAATTGTATCAGATTCTGCAAACTGGAAGCTATGTGCACTGAATTAAGGATTCAATTTTGAATCATAGTTATCATTTTAACGAGTTCTTTCAACGGCAAAACCAGTGATTGGTTTAACGACATGACAAAGAACACTCAAAATTACATCCGTAATCATTTCGTTGACTTCGTTGTCATTTCGTTGCTTTAGAATTTCATGCTTTTTAAATTTTTATATTACCGCTTCAATTGGTCAAAGATTTTGTCTTCCGGAATACTATGGCTACATATTGTGCTGTAGTGAATTGCAAAACTGTCATGAATTGTAATAAAGTTGTCGCGTATTCCAATAATGTTTTCCTGAATTATAAAAAACGAACCTGTTGTGAATCATGCAGTGGTAATAAGATCCTCTCGTAAATTGTAAAAACTTTGCCAAAACCTTGTTTTTATTTTGTGTGTAATTAATATTTATCTTTTCTTTAGTAATAGACGATGATTTACGATGCTGGTAAAGAGTTTTATGACATAACCCCAACAATCTTTGCAGACCAGCAATAATCGTAAGACAAGCTGTTATTTTCATCTTAACTTTGTCCTAAAAAGGTAGTTTACGTTTATCCTTGAATTAAACGCTTAACTGTGATTCAGTCTTGACTTTGTTCGCTAAAACATTACTCAATGCGGATAAAGAGTGGGCCATGTCCCGGGTTTCTGATTGTGACAGTGTACGCTAAATATCAAGATAAGCAATGTCGGTCAAGAATATCGGGCCACGGTCTGGCAACAACGTGTTTTAGTCTCCGATATAATTAGGCTAGGGGTTTTGTGCCAGGGTGGTGCAGAACACGTCCACTCGAAAAACAGATTAGTATAAATAGTAAGCCAGTTCTCTCCGCCGCGACTTGAACTTTGTATTTTGATTGCACATTTACGTGTTTTTGCATCTTGCCGTTTTATATCGGTGCAGTGTCTCCCCTTGAAAACTAATGGTTACAAAAGCAGCAGCGAGGTAGGAGACCTGGGATGAGAGGTCAACCTCGTTCCCAGGCTACTCCTCCTGGCTACTTCTTCGCCAGAACGTGTAGCCTGGGAACAAGGTTGGTAAGAGGTCTGACTCTTGGTTGCCAATAGTATTCCAAGTAGAGGTCGTCCTCATGTTTAGATTTCAATTAATGTATAAAGAACGAACAACGGAGAAATGCCGAGAATAATCCCACATGATTGTCACATGATGCTATTTTGCATTCCGGTGGTTTTCATATAAAAAGTATCTTAGCCCGCAATCTCTGAGCGCACTTTTAGCTGGTCCGAGTGCAAAACATTTGATACGAACTATCTTTGATTTTTCAACACTAAAATCTATAATTTTAATAAAAGTGAAACATATTATTTAAAAAGAACACATTTTAAGCTGCTGCGAGCGAAAGATTTCAGACGGTCTCCCTATAGAGATTATAAGATCTCACTCGAAAGGCCTCGAAAGCCAATGAAACCTTCTTGACAATCTGTCTCGCTTTCGTGCAGATGGCGCACCCCGCTGGACAGTTGGTTCCGAGATAGCGCAAGCTAAGAATAGATTAGTGTTTATTTACGATAGTAGCCTGGGGAAAGCCAATGGTTTGTGATAAAGGTAACAAACAGTCGCCAGGCGCTAGTCAAAACTCGTATCGAACTTCATATTTCCTGGATATTTATTTCGCAATTTTGCTCGCTTGATAATTGATGAAGTTGATGAGGCCCGATGAGAGATTTTCAAATAATTTGTCTGGTATTTTGTTGGTAGGCCTTAAATATGTCGGAATAGCGGATTTTATGACATATTTAACGACAACAGCAGTGTCATTTTCTTGTTATTGTCGCGTCGAGTCACCAAGAGCAAGAGACACCTCTGTTTTTTGTTGTTGTTTTGTCATTACAAAAACGGCATAAATGTAAACTTTGTCAGACCGACAAACAAATAAGGATAAGCTGTATAGTCAAAAACAGCACCGAGAAATCTTCCCTTGAAGCTTGTGATCATTTTAAGCAAACGTTAACGTTTTGGACGGCAACATCTTGCAGGCAAAAATCCCAGTCATACATTTGCTGACCTTTGCTAACAGCTGGTTCAGTTTCTTATGCACTGACATTTTCCAAATATCCAAGGCAAAGTTTCTCAAAGTTACTTTCAAATCTTAAAATCGTAAGCCTTGGCGGCCTCATAACTATTTCGCTTTATATGCTTTTACTTACTAGCTTTAATATTTCTTCATTTTATATTATTTTATAATTTTAAAAAGTAAACAATTGAATTGTGAACAGACATCACTCATCGACAGAGAACAGCCTATTGGCAATAGTCGAGTGAAATAGAACACAAAGTTTGCTCGCCTTTTGTCATTTCTTTGACTTCGTTTTATCAAAAAGTTATAGTCGAAAAAGAAACTTATAATATAGCATAGCAATAGCAACACAAGTAAATGTACTATAAAACTGCTTTGCTGTGACCACACAATTCTACCTTTCCTCGATTGCTGAAATTTTTCATACCTGTAGGCGGTTTGCCATAAATATATCCTATAGCAGAAACACTCCTATTGCCACTGGTAACTTCTAGTGTACAAGATTTATTAACTGTCATCCCGGCGAGAAAGTGTCAACGCACTCGACTCATGTCTGCTTTACGACTTTATCTGAAAACATCAGATGTTTTTCTCACTTGACATAACAGGCACTAGAACGTTGAATTGACCAAATCTGGAAGTTTCAGAAGCCGGAAAAATTTTAAACAGACTATATGTGTTTTCTTGTTATGCCGGTTGTTATGTGGAGGCATCTATAACATTTGGGAGCTTCGCACAGAAGAAAGCTGGACAAATTGATAAAGAAACACGAGTCTAAGCCACAATATTATAAGTTTAGGTTCTTCAATACTCAATAGCTATCTGTCTCAAACAGTTATGACTTTAATAAAGAAACATATACAGTGATGAAATATATGGCCTGAAGGGTTTGCCCTAGTCACGTACAACCTCGGGAGACCCAGGGGCAATCAGTCTTGCTTATTGCCAAACTACATATTTGTGCATCATTGCGTCATATCGGACGGTAACTGATACTCTTCTTTCTAAAAGAACTTGTTAAAACTGGCTTCAAACATTTTGTTATAAATGTTTGGACAAATATCAGCTACAACGTTCTTAAAAAAAAGGTTCTTATTGCAAAATAAACTAAAAAGAGTGTACATACTAAGGGAGCCTGCACCGCGATACGGTCTATGACTATGGTTTTCTGTGGTTCACAGCGCGCGTGAGTTCGACGTTTCTGTGAGGACAGCTCAGTGTTTACTCAAGCTTCATTCTCGAAATGAGCCCATGCTACAAAAACTAATCGGTTACACCGTAGAATCAAAAATTAAATGGTGCCATAGATCGTATAATCGAATGTCCGCTTGTTTCAAAGCCACGTGTAGCGTGCTCCCTTAATTGTACGTATACCGCGAGCCTTTGTTGTTGTTTTTCTAAAGCATTCATACATGACAGGCCATAATATGCGGCACTGTAAGTTATTCAATGAGGTAGGCTTTTACTAAATTACAAACAAAAATTAACTTATAAAATCCCTTCATATTGTAATATTCTTACGATATTGAAAAAATAGGGTGGCGTTTTAGATTTCTTTTTTTCAGCAATAAAAGTCAATAAAATGGAAAGAATTAGAAAGGTTTTGGTCGATGTATCCCAAGTATTGGCGACTGTCGCTCGAGACCCATGCATGTACACGACGCCATAAAAACTTGACAGAGGCTTGACTTTCTTCATACGATAATGATAATGAAACAACCATGCAACAACTATGTATGCGTTCCATATTCACTGCTTAAACTGTATATTTCAGTTAGCTTTTGACTAGTCTACTGAAACATCTGTCTATAAATTTGCAATAAAATGTCTAGAAAACGTCGTGTATACTGATTTATTACGGAGTAGCATGCAAGAAATGTAAGGTCTACCACAAGTTGACACAAGTTTGTCTCAATATAACATACCCAATCTGACGGCGAGTTCACGTACACCGAATTGTGACTGATGGCACCGGAAAAACTCGCAAAAGCGGTTAGCAGAGATTGCTGTGCGTCCAAGTGATGGTCTCTTGATCAGCGTAATCTGAGTGCGCTTCGAATTTCTACTCTTCTACACTGGACTACACGGTATATAATGGATTACTGTCTTTCTTCTGAACTTAATAAAAAGACTTCGCCTTCAGGGCAGGAGAAAACGTCTATTACATACTTGGTAGACCAATATTTGAGTCACAGTGTGTAAATTGATTTTTGTTTCGAATTATTATTATAATTTTAAAATAGGAAGCATTTTAATAATAACACGTTTTTTGCATGTTTGAAGATGGGGGCAAAGTCCAGTTCGACCTTTCAACAATTCGTAAACACAGTCTAGTCATGTTTAGTTTTCGACTTTTTTAAAAAACTAGATCACCTAATGAGATATGAAAGTGTCAAAAAGCTATTTGAAAATCTACGGACCTCACATGTAACTGACAGATTCAAATAATATAAATTTGGCCTGCCTGAATTAAAACCGTTCAGGTTTGATAGATTTGCTTTTTCAAATAAAAGCGACATCGGCCGAGAACGAAAGCAGCTAAGTGGATTAAAATGAAAAGAAAATATTGCTGTTTCTGTATTTTAAAGTCTTCAAACTGCAAACATAAAATGGCACCTGACATCTGTTTAATACTGTTTATTTATTACAAGATTGCTATAACACAAATTCAAAACAATTTTCGCTGTTCCTTTAATAACAGGGAACATTTTTAGGAAGTGTGTTTGAATTTTTTAAAATGTTGATTTAGCATTCGATCACTATAAATGGTAAACTTCAACTGCTATTTATAGAACTAAAATAACATTTACCACTATTTCAATAACTCTTTTTCTGTTCTGCCTATTTCAAGTCAGTTTCCAAGGCCCTCTGAAAGGTATATTTCCGTTTGACAAGTCTTTGATGCCGGAAATGGTTTCCAGATGTAGGGACATAATCACATTGATGTTCCAGGACTGAGGTCGCGGCCGGTCGATGAGGTCGATTTTCATGTAACTTTGCTCTATCGATGGGTGGCGAAGACATGATGATAACAGTTTATTGATAAAGAGTTGTGGGCTTGTCGCATCTCCATATTTCAACGACATGCAAGAAGTCACCAAGAGCGAACAAAGAAACGTCAGAAACCTAGAGCGTTTCAGTATTCTGTAAATGTTTAGAAACAACTTGTAGATGTATATTTTTAAAACAAAGTCCTTTCCAGAAACCTTATAAATTCCTATTTGATTTTTTTTCTTTCTTTCTTTTTTTTTTTTTTACCGTGATCAATAGTTTTGTGATGTTACTATTCCCTGGCACAACCGAACCCTTTCAACCCCAAACACGACAATTGATATGTTGCTAAATTCTCCTAAAAGGTATCCATACTTTCCTTTTAAAAAGTTTGGGAGAATTTGGCTTTTCATATTGGACGGTTTGCAGTGTGTGATCAATTCCTATATTCTCTTAACAAATTTTTTATCGATATTGTAAGGAGAAGATGGATGTTGATAAACTTGCTGGAATATGCTTAGAACAGACCAATTAGGACCAGGATTAAGGTGGATGTTTTTGCTGGTTTGAGATGTCGAAAACCGCAGGCACAACAAGTTCACTTCTCTGCAAATCGCTTTTAATACTCCAATCATATACTATATACTGGATGTTAGTTTTAAAAACACAACATGTACGGTTTCCTGTTTACATACTACTGGCGTACCATTCAAACTAAACAAACATTTCAAACATTACTTATTGCGCCAACTCAATAAAACTCTCGAGGATTCAAACATTGAAAATAAACGCGGTGAAATCAACAAAGTTTGCGACACTAATGTCATACCAGGCATGCACTATACTTTCTAAATGGATTTTCAATTTCCGCATCTATGCAGAAATCGACACTTGAATAATGTTTGGACAGACTTGCGTCACGCGCACAAGAAAATAGAGTGTTTGGTTTGAATGCCTTCCAGAGAAAAGATTTAGAACTGAAAACGACAGCTTGTCAACTATAAGCGGCTAAACTATATCGAAATATATACAAGTACCAAGGTTTTTTCTGTGTGACCCACAGGCACAATGAAATCAGTCTTTAGTTCTTGATTGACATAGATAACTGCATGAGCTTTTTAAAATTTCACGCTGTTGCACCATGGTTTTTAAACAAATAAATTGCTATTATGACTATTTTTGCGGAAATCTTTGTCTGTAAATACCGGCTTGTTTGATGAACTCTGTACAAGACAAAAGAAACAAAAAAAAAAATACATACCTATAGTGTAGTTTAAACTAAACTTTATCGCGCTATCAATGCTATATAGAGCAAACAGCGGGCCAGATCAAAATCATTTGAATTAATTAACTTTTTGATTTTTAAAACATCACACAGTTTATAATTTTGTTAGCTCTAGCTGTTTGTGTAACGCATGGCTTTTGGGTATTCGAAACCTTTTTCAAAATTAGATATTGATTTCAGCCCTTAGTGGTTTATGAGTTGGGGAGAAAAAGTTTTTATTACATAAATTTCTTATTTTGCATCTGTCCCAGTAATACCCCAAGCAAAACATCAAAACATGAACTGGCATGTAAATACGAGGAATTATGATTAATAACTGAATGAGAATCAACGTTGCAAAACAAGAGTTTTAAATAAAACAATAAAAATCGATTTTAAAATTCCTTACGTCTTACCAGAGAAGAAGCTGCCAATTTCCAGGGCTTGAGATGGTTTCATAACCTTGAGTTATGCAGTCTCTTTTCTCTAACACACTGTCGATGGACAAGTGAAGGTTGCCAAACCAGAAGAAGTGTGAGTTTTGCTTGCTTGCTAGATTGAAACCTACAGCTTAGTGGTACGACGGGTGAACTTCTAAAAGGCACCAGAAGCCGACCACAACTCCGCTTTGCTATGGCACAGGCTCAAAAAGAAGCGATAGTTTCTCTAAAGTTGATCGATCTGATTGTTGGCAAGCCTCAAACCCTACTCAAATCCCCGTCACGTCTCTCGATGTAATGATGACCTTTTGGCAGGCACTGTCCGTCAAACCGGGTAGGATAACAATGAAAGCACAGAGCTTTTAAAACCTTGTCAAAAAAGCAAGACAGCTTCTTAAACCTTCTGGCAAGATTTCAAAAGGAAAACCGTTCCGTTTTCAGATTTAAGGTTAAGTCCTGCTCGCACCTTCCAGATGCTTAGCTTCTCTCGAATCTCGACTCAGACGCCAAACTTGCCGCGGTAGCTGTCGACTCGGGAGAAAAACAAAAATAGTGACCAACTCTGTGTGCGTGCCAGAGATAAAGGATATATTTTGGAGTAAATTTTGGCAAGTATCTTCAAACAATAGTATAATTAAGCCACATAAGAATTGCTTACTCCCCGCTGTCAAGTTTTCATCCGATCTAATCAGCTTACGATAAACCTTGTCTTCTTACTGGCTAATAAAGCACTGTTGAACTGTCATTACTAGTTTGGTTTGGGAAAGCTGCTTTTTCACAACACGACACCTGAAAGTGCAGTAATTGTATTTTTAAAACGGTCACGTTTTGGATTTTTGATTTATAGATTCATTTTCTGTCGGGCGTTTTGAAAATGGCCGGTAAATATGAGGGTAATTTTCCCCTTAGTGATCCGCAAGTTACAGAAACAGCAACGAGAAATTAAAACAACGAGAAATTAAAACAACTAACATAAATTGTTTGCTTGATTCAGTGTTTCTTATCTTTCCAATATATTTACCATATGCGGCCATGCCTGACTGTGATGAGTAAAAACCTTTTTAGCTACTACATTATGCATGTTATCTGTTGCTATTTTCGTTTCATATCTGCTCTCCAGATGGAAGTTTCAATAAACTGAATAAATAGATCTACTCTGGATCTGTTTTTGTATTCAGTCGTGTGGGTGACTTACAAAGCCCACTCACTAGATCAGTGCTATGCTACGCGACTAACTGGGACATTAACGTACAACAAGAAAGCCGAAAACAGCATTTTTCGCTGGTATTTTATTTTTGGGTTTGTCTTATCTTCGTTTTCCACTTCAGAGTTCTCTTTGTTAATGTTATTTTTAAACGCCAAAAGGTCTATTTACACCGATACCATATATTATAAATATTTACAACAGCTGTTTTTGCTAAATCGTCAACAATCCTGCATGTGCGGGCGTTTAAATAGAATCAATCGACTTTTTTCTGAAACTAAACAGGAAATATACTTCACTTCTACATGGCACTCTTATTTTGCTTTCCGCGTCTCTAAATTTAAACCAATCGGCACTTGTTCTATAGAATGACTTCTTAACAATCTTAATGCAATATGTGTTGTTGATCTATTCCAAAAAAAACACAGTACATGTTGTTTTTCAAAAATATTTTCGCTGTTTTTATGCGAAAAACAACCCACGCTTTGTTGACGACATTTGGAGTCTTTAGCAAGATTTGCAAGAAAGAAAAAAACAGTTGATAAATTTGACGACTTCAATTCTTATTGAAGTTATTATATTTTTATGACTGGTGAAAACCGTTTTTTTAAATCGCGTCTCTGTAAGAACATTCGTTGCTGTCAAATCTGTCTTTCGCAAGTACGTGAGTGAAGGTATCAGAGTGTAATTTGACGCAGGTGAATGAATAGTATGAATATGTGTGCAGTTTGTGGTATACTTGACACAGTGATTATTTTTATAGCACAGCAGTTGTTCGTATTTGTTTGTATCACACGTTTAAGAAATTTTCGAAGACAAATATGACAAGGATGCGACAATTGTTGCATGTTCCTTACTCAGGTTGTTGAAAGCCAATTATGCATACACTTGTTGACAATAACCTAAAATCCCACATTAAAGCCCTCGGCTTATAACAGTTCGTAAGGCATTTTGGGTGGGCTTATAAACGGATGGGAGGGGAGGGGGGGGGAGGACTCATAGTCATATCCAGAGTGGGTCAGTGTAAGCGTGTAAAAAATACAAACAGATACTCTCTGAAAAAATTGTTGTCTTGACAAGGAAACAACAGAGGAACACTTTGTAACCGGAATCACGGCATTTGATGGCCCTACATATTTGTCGGGTGATGGGCTTATATACGGGATGGAGCTGGAGGAAGCTTGTAATACATGATAGATTGCAAAACAGTCCCTTCCTACGCCCGGAAGTCGAAAACACAAGCACGGTCTCTTGG
>JAOBYH010068663.1:0-11786 GCA_025403525.1 Umimayanthus kanabou | reverse complement strand
CCACTTCTCTAACTGTGCGAGGACAACCTTCGCCTCGGTTTCATGTAGAAGCTTGGTTACCTTTCAGGAACCGTGAACTGGACTATTCTTCAACACTTGTCGTTGCATGATTATATATCAATGTCTATCTTCTTTTTACCACATCAAAACAAAAATAAGTAGTTTGGTAATGAGTATCGAGAAACTGATCAGAAAAAGCAAATGTTCTCAGATGAATTCCAAAATTATCCAAACTTGTTTATTATAAGAGATGTATGGAGACTGGTATTAGGAGAACTTGGCAACATGCAGTCACAAGTTTGACATGTCTGGGGATGAAAGGGTTGGTCACAAAAAACTTATTAAGGAGACTGAATAAGCAACACATCAGTCATCATGGTAGGGGCTGATGTCTTCACATATTTTGAACAGTGATTTTTCTCTAACTTCAAAACTGACTGCAGTGTAATTGATAAGTGGCCAGTTTTATATTACAGATACTAAATTTGTATGTGTGTACAGTAACGTACAGAAGTGATATACCCTAGGGTCGAGGGACGTACACATGACAGCTCAAAGGCAATATTGTACACATTTGAGGAACTGGACTGAGCTGAGAGTGTGGACCCTTGGGTCAGATGTTTTTCGGGATCCTAAGATGGCCCAAGACCCTCGACCCTAGGGTCATGGTATGCTACTTCTGTATGGTACTGTAGGCTAAAGGCCACCTGATTCATTCTGTAACATAAAAAAGTTCATTTAAATTCTAAAGTTCAAAGGTCAACAGCAGATTAATTTGTCAACAGTGCTAATTCAAATACGAATGGAGCATGCCCCACCAAGTCAGTAATGGTACATGCATTTCAAAATAGATTGATAGATCATTGTGCATTCAATTTGATGCTCTAATTGTTCATACCCAGACCGAAAGGCATTCTGGTTGTTCATTGTTATCTCAAACCGTGACAGGCAATTCAAGCCTAAAGATCTGTCTGATGGTGTTAGACGTTAACAACAAACTAAAGATCATTACAAAAGCACGGCTAGCCATTTGAAGTGGAGCCAGTGTCTTTCAATCTGCGAGTGCGACAAGAATTGTCACCTTTCTTGAAACATAAGCACTATAATGCATTGATCACTGACACCTCAGTGGTTCTGTGGCAAGGAAAAACCTGTTATACTAGGTATTTCGTGTCAAAATACTTAGGAGTTCCATTGAGGAGTGTTTTAGTATATGTGGAAAACCACACCTGGACCAAGAATTATGGAGGGTTTGAGAAGATATCTTTGGTAACTGTATGATATACGGTGCACCAGCTTACAGCGATGCAGCTCCTGTATTTATTATGCACGGCTTTCTGAGAAAGTTAATCAAATCAGCACACGGTGGTCTTCTAGGTAATATCACGGTCGCATCTAGAATTTCAAATGTCACCATCTGTAGTATGGCAATTGGAGATATCGCTTCATCCTGTTTCACCAATTGGGTCAAAGGTACTAGTCTTTCAATATCAGAAGTTCACTACTATCATCTCACTGCCATCCTGAATATCAGCCACAAAGAATCCCACATACCTGTCAGACTTTCAGAAGCTATGCTGAAATATGGAGTGAACTTTGTCAACTTCAAAGTCTTCAAAAGGACACACTTCAAAGATTGTGTGAAATTCATTGCAATAAACTTAACCAGAAGTTCACAGATCTTGATAACTCCGACAACAGTGAAGGTAGTGTTTACAGAACAGAAGATGCCGAATTGTCAACTAATTCGAGCACAGATATAGACACTTCATTTGCTAATGAACCAGTTGGTGTTACAGATCTCGCGGTGACCCGGAGATTCTAGAGGCCACACTGAATCGCAAGTTTGTAGACTACTTTCCAATAGGTGATGCCGGTATAATGGTGTTGTTAGACGCGATGCCCAGACCCACAAGACGACACAAGAACCAAGGACCAGGAAGCGTAAGTCAAGAACTTCTACAGGAAATTCAAGAAAGAAGAGCTGCGAAATCCCAAACCAATCAACAGAACTTTGAGACTTACTTTCCAAAATGGAAGATACATCAATATTAAAGCAAACTCTTGATCTATCCAGATTCCCAGAGCCAAAGATAGTGCAAGCTATGGCTAAGTACTTCTTTAAGTACGCGCCAAACCAATGTGATCACAAACGGGTAAATCTAAAAATCTATTTCCTGGTTTGCTATTTTTAGAACACATGATCACACACAATGTGTTCGTTCCTGTTTTAGAAATCAACCATAACATTTGTCACCTCGGAGCTCTGTTTGGCTTCCGAAATTCAAGGATAATGGATCGTTAGCATAATATTCTTCCAAGTGTCGAGATTCGACAAAAAGTGAGTACGAACAAATCAGATATTAGAATTATTTTGTGAATAATGGTGAATGAAATCTCCACTCAAACTTTCAGTGTATACGTACAATATTCTGATTTGAGTGATCACTAGGATTACCCAGGAAAATAGCTCAGACTAACTTTCTTACAAAATGCTAAACGAAATAAAAAATAGGTAGAAAAAACAAAGAAAAAATAATCAGAGGCATCATATTTATAGACCATTTGTTATTGACAATTGCATTATGGATTTAGAATGAATTCTGGTACATGATTGTACACGAGGGAATTTCTTTCTGCATTTCAGATTCCATTCAAACCCATACAATTTTCCACATGTGTTTGACTGTTAAGTGACGGTTATAACTTGAATTTACAATTACAAAACTGTGAAGTACAAAATGGCTGGCTTTGAATTCTAGCAACCAATTAGCTATGGAAAAATTATCGTGGCTTTTTAAATACTGTTAGTATTTGTATTATACGGTTGCTAATATATACTATCATACAGGAAACGTCCACACCAGAAGCAGCTGATGATGAGAGAGAATGTGAAAGCCGTAGGCTGAGCCCTTGTGAGAGCTATGTTCTCAATGCTGTAACAGCTCCCCTTAATCCAAGACAAAAGAAAGTGGAGGTTGTGAATCAGGATCCTGTAAATATGCCCACCTTTACACTGGCTGTACGAGAGGCGATCAGCCATATCAAAGATTTCAAAAGACTGGATCAGATAAGTAATTACGCATATATTATTCTTGGTGATGCCATGCAATTAGTGTCAAAAGATGTCTCATTGTCTCATCATACTACAGGTACCGCAAGTTTTATGGAAATAGTCTAAAACGTTGATATTATAATTTCAAAAACCTTTTTTTTTTGGGGGGGGGGAATCAAAATGACTCCCCCCCCTTTACGTTTAAGGGTTAAGTTTGCGTTTTGGCTTATCACTGAATGTTTTCGTATGAATATTTTAATGTACGTTTTTGAATTCTCATATCAAGATCTTGCGTTGTCATATTGACCGAGTTTGGGTTGCTGCTTATATTAACAGATTTCTTCCAGGTCCTCAAAAACCATGAAAATCCTTAAATTTCAGTTTCCAAAATTTGAGAAAAGAAAGAAATGATAATTGATGGTATGATACATGATGTCATATTCTTTTAAACGCATGGACACAAATCCCGAAACAGTTGATCGATCATTTTCCATGTAAAACTGTTGAATTGAAAATGTGGATAGGACATATTTTTCATGAAAATCATTAATTTACAAAACGTCAACTGTTTCATGTCCTTTCTTGTTGCAGAGTGTGAAAGAGCACGGATCTTCAAAATCATTTATAGTACCATGAAAAGTCCTTAAAAAGTCCTTAAATTTTGCATTGGAGGTTTCCGATTAACTGGAAACGGAACTTCTGTTTCCGTTTCCACATGTTAAGGTATATTAAAATTTTGGGGAGGTGAAAATTTCCAATAATAAATAAACTTTGCAAACTAGATATAAAGCCTCAGTGATTTCGGCAATAAACGCTGTCCAGTCGAATTATTCATCTATTTTAATTTAACAGCATCGAGAGTAGAATTCAAGTGGATCCTGGCTTTTAGTCGGTCGGTTTATTTTGGTCTCGGGCTGCGGTCAACCCTCCAGTTATCAAGAACTCGAAAAGGAAACAAAAATAAGTTTGAGATGACGTGAATTCGAAAGAAACAAGGGTAAATTACAGAAAAAATCTACGATTTAGTTCCAGCTCTACGGTTATGTAGTGTCAGTGTGATTGAGAGAACTTTTGATTACATTCATCTGTGTTTTCAACAATACTGATAGGTTGTTTGCACTTACCTAAAATTGCTCAATCATTGTACTGTAATTGAACAACAAAAAGATAACTAATCACGAATTGTAAGGCAAGTTGGCATGTCGTACAATACATAAGCCTTTATGCACAATATTAGATGCCCTTTAATATCTCACTGAGATGCGATATTTAAGTTTGTTTTCAATTCAGACAGGTCAATTTAATTCCCAGTTTTGAAAACATTTATGATTCAAATACAGGCGGTTCAATAAACATTTCAACAACTAACAATCTTTATTCACTTTGTTTGAGTGTCTAGAACATCTGTAAAATTAATTATAAGCCCCCCCCTTTTTACTAAATCGTATGGCCATGTCAGTCAGTGACTTTGAAATCAATTCAATGAGTGTGTGCAAGAAGAAGTCTCCAGTAAGACTTGTTCTTTGTTTGTCTTCATAGAGAAATTATTAGACTGTATCATCCTCCAGTAAGACTTTTGCTTTGTTTGTCTTCATAGAGAAATTATTAGACTGTATCAACATGTCAATGAGTTTCTTGAATGCAAGAAACATGTAAAACTGTTCTTCAATGTTTTTCTTGTTTACAAAATGTCAGTTTTCATTAGACTATCGTCTTTTATTTTGTATTTGAAGATAATAAATTTGATTGAGATTCGACTGTCTGCAGCTAGAATACTGAAAATTTAATACCGTATAGGTGGAAATTTTTTCGAGTATAAATTTTTGTGAATTTGTTGAATTTTTGTTTTTGCGAGTATTAATTTTGCGAATAGAAGGAATGCATTTCCCCCCAAAGGGATTAATTTTTGCGATTTCAGATAAACTTGTAAAGAAAAGACTTGCCAACAGCAACGAAACAATCATGTTCAGTTGTCTCTATTACAGAATTTATTGACCTCTTTCACAAAACAGTACCTTCTTACCATCACTGAATTGAATCATCTATGTTCAGGTTGATAACTCACGTTGGATATCTGAAAAGTTTGCTCTTAATTGACAATAATGTGATTTCCAGAAAAGGCAAAGCATGGACTCGTTCTAATGATAAGCTAATGCACGACAGGTTGAGGAAGAGAGCCAACAAGATTATGCAGAACCCAAAATCGGATGCAAGGTAAGCAGTGTCGTGACACACGTCACACCTCACACACGATTGAGCAGGCGGCGGCTCACAACTAAGCCGATACCGTTTCTGTACTTATTTAGTTTTAGTGACTTAAACACTACTTTCTTTTTTCCTGGGACTTTTGCAGAACCAACCGTCCCTCTGTAATAGAAGAAGAGTGCCGACACGTGCTCAGAGGACGATCCCTGTGAACTGGAACGTCAGGAGAGCCCAAACAAAGATCTCATAGAAAAGGAAATGGAGACCTTAAAGTCAAGGGTGAAACGAAGAGATGCAAAGTACGTGCTGAATGCCGGTGCTGATGAAAGAAATGACCCGCCGGCCGTCCTGCAATCCATCAAGAGGAAACGTGAGGAAGAAAGGCGAGAGGACAGGTAAAGGCGATCTTTGCTAGAGGTTCTCTGCTTGACAATTTCAGTGTCTTGCTCTTGATCCACCACTGTCATTTTTGTGATAAAAAATCGATCATCTTAAGTGGGTTGCTTATTAGAAACTGGGCGCTTTTTAGAAGAAATACAGTATTTCAGTAGAAAAGGTTCACATCTTCACAGGGCAATAGGCAATATGAAAAGAGCAAAACCGTTTGAATCTTCCGATTCTGCGTTTCCAATATGCCAAAATGTCTCAATAGTTCAGCAAAGTAATGGGGAGTTCTAATTAAACATCGCAGACAGTTTTGCCCAATACCATCCCGCGAATGATAGTAGTACAACTGACGGAATTTTTAGCAATTTAAAACTAAACTATCTTACATTGGCTTATTTGTTAGGAAAATGAGAAAGACGCCAAAGAGGAAACAGAAGCCCGTCAAGCGGACAAACGCAGATAAATAAATAAAATAAATAAATAAATAATTATTATTTTTAGTCGATAACGTAGGGAAAGGTCGTCCTTATTCCCGAGCCAAGGGCTCATATTAATAACACTTGACTACAGTCCACAACACCGGCATTAGCCTACTCCTATCGACAAGTGTGTGGGTTCTTTTAAGTCCCCCGATAGAACATTGAGACACTAGACCAACGGCTTAACGTCCCTGTCCATGGACGGTGTGACGAAAGAAGGTCACCCAAAGTTCAACCCTCGACCAGGCCGGGGGTTGAACCCGGGACCTTCTGGTTGGTAGTCAGAGATCTTACCAACTGTGCCAACCTCGCACACACAATAAGATAGGGGCGTTATTGGATCAGCTGCCTGGCTTACTCGCCACAGCAAACCAGGCTGCCGAGGCACATTCTAAAGCCCTCAAAAAATGGCAGAAGAAGCAAGGGTTGCTCTCTGAAAGCAGCGAAAGCAACAACTGATCATGAAATAACAAAATAGTCCTTGTCAGTCTATTACTCGTATGTGTTGTTTGCAATAATTGCGTAGCCTGAGAATCAGACGTCCTCGGCATCGTCGTTGACGTTAGATTTTCAGGCTAATAATTGCGTGGCTGAAAATTATGCATGCATAATTTGGTAATTCAAAATATGACTAACAAGATCAGTTTTGAGGCATGGAAGTAAAAAAATATTTACTAGCCTGCGTTGCAAACAGTTGAAAATAATTGACATGTCCGGCTGCAGCACAGGCTAATATTTATGAGTAGCTTTGGGTCCGAATCAAAGCACGAGCGCCAGTGCAGTTATACAGACGAACTGAATCAAATAAAGTAACCCTAAATCTTGAACAGTCCAATTCATACATCAGTTCAGTAAAAATAGTCGCTGAGTGCATATATTTGCCGGCTCTTTCAAATTCCATAGGTGCAATTGGCATGTGTTTCTCAGCTACATGTATATTAGAGACGAGAATAGGTATTTCTGTAAAATCTCGCACACTAGCATCTATGAGAGGCTGGAGCCAGTACCCTCACTTTGACTTTCTGCACAATAATTTTTATGGAAAGGTCCACGAAAACTAAATTGATAACAAATTCCAAAATGCATCAAATATGATGCGAATATTATTGCTAAGTGGCTTATTACTTTTGTGACTCAATTAAGCACATCTTATATCCACGTTCCGTCTAGGTGGAAACAACTGTTCCGTTTCCGCCATTTTTTCCGGTAACTCAGAAACCTCTGAGTTTAGCGGAAGAACTCTGTATTAAGGTAACAAAGTGAAAAGAACTTATCCGCGCTTAAAGAGTTTTTTTCTTCTTACACCAAGCCCTGAAGTTGCGTTTATTACTTAATATTCAGTCACTAAAAGGTACTTGAAAGTAGCTTGTGCTCCAGTTTTGCATTAATCATTGACAAAAGTTGTTGTGTTCAGTATTTTACTAAAATCTCCGTTTAGTTTAGCAGTAGTGTGATTCGTATTCAAATAAATACATAGCATATCCCACCACGCCCACCTCCCTCCAATGACTTTTGTTTTATGATTTATAGTTTTTACTCTTTAGGCTCTTGACGCAATAAAAACCCCGTTAAATAGGTACCCTGGTCACTTTGCTGAATATTTTCACATATATAAAGGAAGGACCATTTAATTCGTCCAGTACCGTGTGAACGTAGCCTAGATCTTTCTTTGTTTATTCGAACAACAAATTGGATTGCTTTTGATGCTCTTGTTGAAGTAGAAATGCTGCGTCTCGTGCTACTCCAACACTTCTCTTGTGTATGTACAAATTCCGCATGCTTCTATAACTCAACATAGCAAGCGGGCGAGTTGTCTATTACTATAATAGTGAATGGGAGCAAAAATAAAATGTGTCAACCGAGATAATTCTTGTGGTATGTACTTGTATTTATATTTCCACAAATTCGAACAGAGTTGAACATTATACAGTGTTACAGCTCTGTGTACCATCCCCTCCGAAAATAGTCTTTTAAAAAACTCATAAATGCGTCGGCGAGTAAGTAATAAATTTTAAAATCGACTAACAGCACCTCATTAAGATGGACAACAACTACTGGACCCTGCTAAATTCGAAATATTTTACTGTAATCAAACGCTTGATGAGATATTCACCGTGATAAGTTGAGATGGACAACGGACGCATTCTGGGCTTATATGGACAGTAATTTTCAATTAAGTGCTGTAACAGCGGTGGTCATTAAAATCAAATGTACATTTATTAAAAAATGTTGTGCATTAGTTTCTTAAATAATGTACTATAATTTGTATATAAATTTACTTGTTCTTGCTTCTGAATATTCACAAAACCTAAGCTTGCCCAGTGTTGAATCGGGCATTTTTACTCATAGGTTTCTGTGTAAATCCTGTAACTTTTGTCAACCTGTTACAGTTGTACATTTAGACTTACTGTATGTGTTTACTTCCTTTCATTAGGAAAACCAAGAAAGACAAACGAGAGTGGTATGTAAACTGTGCTTTTAACTGTGCTTTTAAAGTGAATATTGTTTCGAGTGTATTATAAAATTTTAGAGACTTTGACTATCTTACAAATATTGGAACAAAATGTGGCTCGGATTCTGGTAAAGTTTTAGGAAAAGAAAGAATTGTAAGAATTGACGTGGCCTCTGGAACCTTTAGTTTTGCAAAACCTTTCACACCACCAACAGGTTGACCCTGGTAAGACAAGGACTTTGTCCTGATGTCACCCTTACACGGTTTGTCAGCAAACTGGTTTGTGTAAGCAGACCCTATAGTAAAGTTTACATGATCTGTTTTGACTTTAGGTCATGTTGAACCGGTAAAGAAGAGGAAAGGGCATACCCAGTGGACCAAAGAAGAGAAAGGCAGTGTTTACACATTTGGGAAAATTCATCAGACAGGGGAAACCTCTACCAGGGAAAGCGGAATGCACTCGATGCATTCAGCAGAGTAATGGCGTCTTAGCACGACAGGATTGGAGTGCAGTCAAATACTGTGTGATGAACATTGTTAATCGGTCAAAGATGAACACATAGTCAGTGCTTTGGTGGGTGGAGCTGAATTTATGATTGTTTCCTCTTCCTTTGGGTCAGTCGATATTTCCTTTTTAGAGAACACAAGCCAAAACAATGCCAGGTTGTGCTTGCTGTACACGAATTTGTTTTTCTTGGTCATGTTCCTCTTGCGTGAGGGCAAACACAATTCTATCATTGGAGATGCTCTTTATTCCGTTTATGTCTTGCATAGCTTGTTGTTTCACAAACTGGAATACCTCAGACAAATATATGGCGAGTGTATCGCCTCAGTTCTTATAGTTGTGCAAAGGTAGAGTGGGATCCAGATTCTAGTTTGAGCTCAAGTTGTCGATAACCAGCACGGTCGTCAAGTTTCGAAAGAACATTTGCTCAATTCAGTTAACGATCGTTAGAGTTTGCTACCCTTGCGTTTTACTGCTTTGTTGTGCAGTCCAAGATCAATACATAGTTTAATTTGTTTAGGATTATGGTGTGATCCATGGTAAAGTCTTTCAGTTTCTGATGCCTTGGAAAGTACCCTTGTAGTTTTTCTTTAGTTTGTCGAAATTGTTTTCCAGTTGCCTTCATCTTTGGCTGATCAGTCTTTTGATAAGGCCAAGTTCCAAAGCTGTTTTATGACCCATGGTTATCATGAAATATGGTAATAGTGACTGCGGCATCAAACTTTCCGAGGAGGGCCAAGGGCTTCCTGCTCAGTATGCAAAGATTTTTGAAATTTATTCTGGCCAGTTGATCGGCGTCTTTCTTGTCACGGAAGCTCTTTGGTCCAACATGACTAGAAATTTGCAAATGCCAATACTCTTGGGATGTTACATGATGTGGAACACTTCAGGCATTCTTTTTTGTCTGGCATTTATGTTATTCTGTAAACATACTAGTCAACGGATTCATCAGATGAGTCATCGCAGAAACAGGAAATATGTCTGTATAACTTTTGACAGGCTCGGTGTTCTTTATTCTTCGCTATGATTGTATGGCTAGACTCCCCCACAGTATCATTACATTTTGCTTTGCATGGGCCTTCTTTGATGCTTCCTCTGCCATTTCTGTCCTTAGCGATGTTGCATAGCACTGATTTCCATGTTCCTTCTCCTCTTGGTAATTTGAATGAATTGTTGTTTCAATGATTCTATCGCCCGCCCATAGTCTAAGATAGCCTTCAGTATTGCCTTTCGTCCCTTATTATATTTTCCTTGGACAAATAGATAAGCAACTGGCAAGTTTCTGGTGCGCCAGGGCGTCAGTAAGGTCGTCGTTTTTCCGCTTCCGTGTGTGTACAGATCTTGTCATCAGCTGATGAACCTTGTGGACGGTTATGTCTCTTAGGTAAAATGGTAAAGACTCTCTTTTGTTTTGTTTGTTGTCTTTGATTAAAATTGAAATTACTTTCGCTATTCTTTCCATCTGATCGTGATAGAAGACGGTTCTGATATCACACCAAATTGTTGGATTTCGGGTACTTTATTCTTTGGTTTTTGATCACTTTGTTCACCTGGTCACCAGATGTATTGTTAATGACACGGAGATTCCTTTGTTTCCTCTGTTGCTAAATACTGTATTCCGGGAGTGGCTAATTAGACTAACTGTACACACAAGGGTTGCTGGGGGCCTGACAAAATATTTAGATTAGAGTCGAACCTCAAACGTTCAGTACTCTAGAAGGGGAACCTGGTCGCTTAGGGACGAGGATCTTGTGCATCCAAATCAATACCGCATCCACACTTCAAGGCTAGTGCAATTCCCTTAAGGGGGCAGATGGCATTACTCGGTCAAATTTTGTCATGTCAGTTCCTACCTAGTTACACTTTTCCCGTACAAAGAAGTGGAACCAATAAAATACGTATTAGATACTGTGGTATATTATCGTACTTGTAGGCTCAAAGCTCCCCCCTCCTCTTAAGAGATCCGTTTTAAAAGCAGTTTTATTCCTGTGTTTGCAACTTGGACAAAATAATTTGTTATAAATTGTTGATATCACAGTTTTGGAACCCGGGTTTGCAAGTTGATAACTGGTTAAAGTTATTATAATATTGTGTATTTCATTAAAATACTGGTTACTTTGTCTCGGGTAACCAACGTTGACTTAACTTACTGATTATAAATTCCATTCCCAATTTAAGTTGTACATTTCAAGTGAAATATGACGAAGATACGGTAAAGTTGTTGTTGATCTTTGCTTGAACAGCAGCAACTGACGAACGCAAGTACGTCAATAAGTAATGTGTGTTTCCACAAAATATCTACACATCGCCATTGAAAGATTCGGGAAATTCCTTTTGGAAGGAGTAGGTCTGTAGCCTAAAATGTTTAAAAGTGTTAGAACAAAACTTGAAGCTACTGAGAGATATGGGGGTTTATATTCAAATTTCTTTCATGTTGGGAGTGTGGATATTCTTTGGAATCGCAACTATACTGTTATCTGGGTTTTCCATTTCGTGTTGAAGAGCTCAAGAGCAAGTTATCCACCTATTGTTAAACGGAAGGGGGCATGTGAATAATTATAATTGATTATTCTGATGTTCTAATTGACTTATAGCAAATATGGCTCATTTGACCATTGCCCCACATATGTCTCCCTCCGGTATAACATTGATAGATGCATTAATCAGTAGTCATTTGCGAAAACTTCACGTGTGGATGAGTGG
>JAOBYH010068552.1:0-11787 GCA_025403525.1 Umimayanthus kanabou | reverse complement strand
GGGATGATCGTCGTAACTTTTAGGGGTTGAAATTGCGGTTGTGTCTCGTGTCTGTTACCGAGAAATGACATTTTAACGGGAACTTTTATGACAGTATTTTCAGAAACTTTTCAAAGTGAAATTCACTCGATGTTTAAACAGATCTTCCTATTAAATGAACAGTTTACCATCGTCTGTTTTGATGTAAAACACTGCCGAGCTTGCCGCCTGCATGACAAACCGTCATCACTGGGCTTCAAGGCGTGCAGTTTGGCTGAGGCCGCCCTAGTTAGTTAGTTAGTTAGTTTTGATGTAACTCTGTGGTAACTTTTAGGGGGTAAAATTTGCAGGGGCAACACCCATAGTGGTAACTTTTAGGGGTGTTTTTCAACAATTTTGACGATCATCCCCGTCATATTTATTTGGGAGTCCCCCCCAGGTCCTGGTCGAGGGTTAAACTTTCGGCGATCTTCGAACGTCACACCGTCCGTGGACAGGGACGTTAACCCTAGAAGCCTCGAAGAAAAAATTTACACGAATACTTGGGGGGGGGGGGTCAATTAGTTCCCCCTTCTACTTTCGACACAATTTATCTTATTGACATAATATTTAGTACATTTATGACATTTGGTCAAGCATAAAAATTTAAAGCCAATGAAAACGAGGGGGGTCAAGGTGACCCCCCCCCCGCCTCGAGGCTTCAAGGGTATTTTTTCTCTTCAGCTTTGTTTAACTCATTTCCTCAATGACAGTTTGCACAAAAGATCACGTATGTAAGAAAATAACCCAGAACGCAAAAGTACCCTCTCAGTGTGACATACATCGTGTACTCAATTTACTTCTATTCTAGGAGTGGTTCCTACTTTGTCTAACCTTGGATGTTATCTTGAAACTGCACCAAGATCAATGCCAGAAAATCTTGGTAGTTTTAGTAGTAACGTGGTGTTCAGCTGTGCCAACGCAGCTCTTAAAAAAGGTTTCCGAGCATTTGGTATCCAAAACGCTACACAATGTTGGACAGGACCGCGGGCCCATTTATTATACCATAAGCACGGAAACTGTAGCGGTGCTTCAGGAGGATTCTGGTTAAACCGTGTTTTCCTCATTGTCGGTAGGTATTTACTTGAAAGTTTTGTTTTAAGCAGTGCTGTAGTCATGCAGTTACACCCTTAACAATAACTTTTTTTAAAGTTACTAGTCATTGCTGCATTTTGATTGGTTCCCAACAATTGTACTGTTTTGAATGACCAATCGTAAAGCGGGATAACTTCAAACAGCTAATCCTTTTCAAATGTTAACTAAAAGCACTATATTTTGCTTATAAAAAGCGATTTTAAACTTAACATCGTGTTGTGCAATTTCGTTCTGAAATCAGACGTGTCACCTCAAATCAAACATGCATTCCGTTCGATTTTGAAAACACGCGCGCGATTTTTGACCAAAATGCACTCTTCAGACTGAAACAATTTTGCTATCTTACATGTGCCATAGATTCTGAGCTTACATTTAATTCCACCACTGGGTTTTTTTTTGTCTTTTTTATATCAAACAGTAACCTGGGGCGGATCCAGGCGTGGTTCGGTCGAACCCACTAAAGTGAAACAAACGCAAATATTTTGACAATACTTTTCTTGTGAAAAAAGGATTTGTTAAATAACAATAACAATTAGATTATGTAGGCGGACGTTTGTCCGAACCACTCTCGCTAAATCCTGGATCCGCCCCAGAGCAACACTAACGTGTATTGGATAATGAGTTTTGAAGCAATGGAATAACCATAACTCGAACTATGAAGTAACATGACATCAATGTTTATAAGGATTTCATCTCATTAAGTCAACAGTTTGGGAGCTAGGTAAAGTTTACAGGAACATGTTTAGAGTAAACATCTCACCGATGAAAAAGGAAAAAAAAAAAGGAAAGAAAAAGGAAAAAAAAGAAAGGGAAAAAGGAAGAAAAAAGAAAAAAGAAGAAGGAAAGGGAATAGATGTCTCGACTCAAAGGGTCCTCGTCATTTTGTCTGTCCATGCAGTCATGTTTGATACCTGGCGTCCCTATTTGGACTTAGTCCGCCTTCATTTGATTAGTGGTTTTAGCTGTGACGTCACATGAAGTCATAACGCCGATGTGTCAAATTTAGGCCACCACATTGCTTTCTCGTTACGTCAATATTAAAATATTTTCCCGTTTTTGTTTGAAACAGATCAATACAGATGCAGCGAGCCTTGGGTCGTCTCAGGAAAAAACTGTTATAATTATACATTTTCTGTTACTCCCTTGGAATGGAATGTAGCCCGAGGACTTTGTAGAAGACACCAATCTGATATAGCTACAGCCAAGACCAAAAGAGCCATAGCAACCGTTACTGCAATACTCGACAAAAATAACCCAAGTTTTTTCATCGGTATGAAGAATGTTGGAACCTGGGAATGGTTAAATGGTAAAACCGTTTCTCCAAGTCTCTGGCGTGATAACGGGCTGGATGATTTCTTTGACAACGAGTGCGCTATGGTTATTAACACTGGTAACGCGTACAGACTTTTGAAGGCCCCTTGTTCAAATGTTAACTACCTCATCTGTGATTCTCCCGAATGTAAGTATATAAATTAACGTAAAACTCCAATGTAACGAGGTTAGTATAGTATGCACTGAAATACCCTGTGTAGTTGTGGTGATGGTTGTGTGTGGTTGTGTGTGTGGTGGTGGTGGTGTGTGGTGGAGTGTGTTGGTGTTGGTGTGTGAGATTGGGTGTGGTAATAGTGTGTGGTGGTGGTAGTATGTGGTAGTGGTGTGTGGTGGTGCGTGGTGGAGTGTGGATGTGATAGTGTGTAATGGTCGGTTGTGGTAGTGTTGTGTGGTGGTGTTGTGTGGTGGTGTGTGGTAGCATGTGGTAGTGGTGGTGTGTGGTAGCATGCGGTAGTGGTGGTGTGTGGTAGCATGATGTAGTGGTGTGTGATGGTGGGGTTTGGTAGTAGTGTGTGGTGGTTTTGTGTAGTGGTGTTGTGTGGTATTGTGTGGCGTTGTGTGGAGATGGTGTGTGGTTGGGTGTAGTGGTAGTAGTATGTGCTAGTGGTGTGTGATGATGGTAGTGTGTGGTGGTGGTGGTTTGTGGTGGTGGTGGTATGTGGTAGTGGTGTGTGATAGTAGGTTGTGGTAGTGGTGTGTGGTGGTGGTGCGTCTTGAATTATGGTGGTGGGGCATGATGGTGGTTTGTGGTGTTTAGAGGTGGTGTACGTGTAACTGTAAGTTTATACTCATTTAGCACTACGGTATTGTTGAAAATCAAAACAAGTAAAGGTTATGGAAGGAACGAAAGCCAAAAGCTAGAGATCGAAGCAATACTCCTTTTATTCGGATTAGGAGGTTGTAAAATAATGCTGCAGTAAATAACAGAAAGATAAAAATAATCAGTCAAGCGTAAAAACACCGCCAAATTCTAAACTTGGTTTTCTTTGAATGCCCTCTACTCTGTGAACGAAAAATCCCATTGGATAGAAGGAAAAAATAAGTAACCTAAACCTTAACCCAAAAACTGACCATCCGTTAACAAACATGAAATATTATATTGTTTAAACGTGTCAATTATTGTTACTGTTATAATTGTTCAATGGCCAATGGAATATTTCGTTCTCAGAGTAGAGCTTTGCCGTTTTATTTTAAAAATCGAGTTGGGAAAAAGGCAAAGCTATTCTTATCATTATTGATAGTTCTTGTTGTAGAATGCGTTTATTGCTGTACATTGGTTTTAAGTGTGTATTCCAATTTTCCTACTGACCGCCACCTCCAATACTTTTCCGAACTAAAAGCTGAAGCTTTGCAACATATAAAATGACACTTGCAGTATCTGTAATCCAATTGAAGACATTTCTTTTGACGTTAATTGGATGACGTTATCACTTATAACTTATGCAAAATTAATTGTGCAAATCAAAATTTCAAATCAAGAAATGGTACTCTTTTTGCAATATTTGTTGTACTTTCAATTTCTTCATTTTTGTTTTGGATGTTTTCCTATTTTGAACCTATGAAGACTTTTTTTTAATTAATTTGAAGCAAAAATTTGTAGCAAGCTTGCATTGAAAAATTCAACATGGCGGCCAAGATAGCGGACATGATGTCTAATGACTCAGTTGCCATAACTTCAGTTCAATATAAAAACTTTAATGTTGTCATGGAGAGTAATTAGCAAGGCCGAAATTGCTTGCATGTCCAATATGTACCCATTTCGAAAATCATTGGGACCACCGATAAACGATAGTATTTCTCCAAAAGGCTTAACTCTTTGTATTGTATTCTGGTGTTAGACGCAAATCCCTTATAATTACCTATATTATCTAACATGTCGGGTGTCTCCTTCAGGAATGGTGTGCACTTGATCTGGGGTTTAATATAGAGTGTATAATTTAGGTATGGTGACCTTTATTTAAAAACAGGGTGGCCCATTCAGCAACGAGGCTGTTATCCAGAGGGGCCCTGTGTATACATGATGATGTATCCTACTGATAATCAGTTGCTGATTTGCTTTATATCCCAACAACACTGTAGTTGTATGTGTAATTTTAATAGCTCAAATAAGATAATCCTATCCACCTAAAAAAAACATTCAAGAAAAATTATGTGATGACGGTTTTGTTAGAAGTATCACTATACTGTTGGTGGTATTGTTTTATTTGGAAGTGACTGTCGACACCAACGGCAAAACAGGCCAATCAAGTGTTAAGGAGAACAGCAGCTCACACAAGGCGGTGGACCACAATTACTTGACGTGTTTCCAGTCTGATAAGGTCAGTTTGTTACACATGCTGTCTTGATTGCGTTAGTTCATTGGATAACCTTCTAGCAGAAGGAGCAAAGGAAAGCAAAATACAAACCAAGTTAGAGAGTAAATAAATCAAAAGCAAAAAGGCATAAAAAGTGATTTATCACTTAAAATGTAAATGTATTAAGTTGAAGAGCTTCCAAGAAAATGTTTAATAGAGAATATAGACAGATAATCGCCAGAGAAGCTTTGCGTGAAACTGGAGAAGTTTTAACAAAATTGTGACTGAAAATGTGAATGTAATCTGATGAAGGGATTCCAAGTAAATGTGTAGAGAGTATAGACAGCCCATACATAAAAGCAGAGTAGAATGCATTCTGACTGAAAATTTGAATATGACTTGATGAAGGGATACCAAGAAAATGTACAGAGAGTATAGACAGTCAAAAAATCGCCATCGAAGCTGTGCGTGAGACTCAAATAACAGAGATTTTAAAAAAGTGCATTCTGACAAAAATTATGACATGATGAACGAAGTCAAAGAAAATGTATAGGGAGTATGGATAGTCAAAAGGTCATAGCAGAGCGAATTCTCACTGAAAATGTGAAAGTGACATAACGAAGTGGTTTCAAGAAAATGTCTAGAGAATATAGACACCGTGACACGCGTGAAAATAAATTGGATTCGCGCACCTTGCACATCTAATTTTATTTATCACTTTTAAAGTGCATATGAGCCCTAGCAAAAAACTTTGGTCATCAATCTTATAGATATTTCTTGCCAGATTTCTAAAAAAAAAAAAAAATCTACTTTTCGTTTTTGTTTTATGCGGCGACAAAAAACACCCGAGTAACATTTGACCGAGTGTTTGGGAGCCTGGGTTCTAGTATGCCTGTGACGTCAAACTGGTGAGTCCAGCGCACGAAACATCATTGTGACTTGCATGAGTGCTGATAGCGGATTTTTTGTATATATGCAAATATACAGCATTAAACTACTGAATAGCCTTAGAAAGGAAGAAAGGAAGCATGTTTTAGTCACACTGGACTCACCAGTTTGACGTCATCAGGCTTTTTGGTCTTAGACTTACGGGTGCTTAAAATGGCGAATTTTGGCATTTTCAAAGTCAGATAAAACCGGTAGAGTTTAATATTTTTAAATAGTTTTTTTTTTTGATAAATCGAAATAACGTTATACAATAGTTCTACCACAGCAAAATCATTTTTGGGCTCACATGCACTTTAATGGTTACATACCGAATTGGACTCCACTCAGTCCCATTACCAGTACTTATCTATTCTAGAAGAGGTTGCTCCATGGTATCCTGGATGCCACTGGGAAATTACGTTCCAGTATCTGCTATATCTTTTGTTGCACCTTTAATCCACAGGAAGACAATCCCTGGTGGAGCATTGATACAGGACGTGAACTCTACCTATACAAGCTGGAGATCACCAACAGGCTCGACTGCTGCTTACCACCGTTTCCAAACATGCAGATTGTGTTAGGGATTGATAAGGAGGTCCACGCCAGGTGTCGCATTTATGTTCACCCTGATAGTCCAAATAAAAGGACGATCCTATGTGAGCCTCAACTCAAAACAAGCCGAATCAAAATAAAAACCAGCGGTAGAAATATATCTTTAACTCTCTGCGAGGTATCCATATTCGCAACAGGTAAAATAGTCAAAATTAATAGACAAGTGTTTTACAACATTTTAAGAATTAAACAGATATTGATTACGAGCAGTCCTCTTTCTCGAACATCAACTCGCCCCCGCTTGTTTGAGAAGTATTATCCACTTAGCAAAGTTAACAAGAGAATAGGGACTACCTGTAGTCTTATCTATATTTTATAACCAATAGAACGTGACTAAACTATTAACCCTCTGTCCCAGGTAGTATTTGCCACCCCTTTCTTCTCAGAAAGGGGGGTGGGTTGTATCAGCCCCCTCCTTAATTTTGCTAATTAATTACCGATTGATTGGAAATTTTGCATGCACGTAGCAAACTTGGTCATAGATTTTAGTTGATAGTTCTTTCAACTCTTATTGCAAATAAATTGCCATAATGAACTAATTTATCTCGTGACCTTGGGTCTCTTGTGATACAAAAGTAAGAAAAGCTAAACATGCAGCTCTCGTTAAAACATAATAATTCTGAAATACACAAAACAGTTACTGATACTTAGGTATTTTACAAAATTATTTATATGAGATTTTTAGTTTGAGAATGCAATTAATATAGATTTTTCAAAGGTTTTCGTGGATTTATAGAGGTTTTGTACAGAAAGCCTTAACTTCAGCTACAAATTGGTCTACTTACAGTGTTAACGTCAAGCACCCGATCAAATTTATGTCTCAAGTATTTTAGGAACATAATCATTATTGTGACCAAAATAAAAAAAGGGAGTTCCGGTAGGGTTTTGATAATAATATTGCAGTGAAATGAAGGAAAATTCTTAATCCCGTTTATAAGATAATTATTAGAAACACAAGGGTTTTTGTTTCCGTATTGCTGTGCTAATTACTTACTGATTATATCAGACAGCCTGCATTGGGTCCACGGAATTCGCCAGGAGTTTTGGTGGGGAATTGGGTCTAACGTTCTTGAGACTCTGCGTGAAAGCGATAGGTTTCCACAATTCCCAAACTTTATCACAACTGTAAACTATAACTTTGACGTTCCATATGAATTGGGCTCTCACTATGGTCAGCGGTTAACAACATTTCTGCAGGTAAGTAAAATGCAGGATATTTTCGGAGCTCAAAAATAGTTTCAAAAACCAGTTTATTTTTTTTAACTTCCGATAGCAACTTTTTCCTCTTTGTTTTACCTTTTTAAAATACTTGCTGATTCACATCATTTTTAATTGTTTGCACCCAATAGCCCACATTTTCATAATTACTATATTTTTCCCGCTAATTCTCTGCTTGCCCATACAGTCCACTCCTTGGTCTCAAGGGATGTATTTATGCAAAAATATTTGATAATTATCAGAGGAATTTGAGAAAAATATTTTGATTTTGTCAGTGGCGAGTAATCGACTTCATATCAAGGATGAAGACAGAGACAAAAGAATTGTTCGGCATTGGCAACTAATCAATTTGCGATACACTTAAAGACACCAACACAATAATTTCAATGTTTGTTTTATTGCAAATCAAGCTTCAACCATTGCCACTTACAAACGTTGCGCGCGTTGACCGAAAAATAAAGACCCGGCTTACGCAACAAGGACGATAATGTCGACGATAACATTGCAAAACGATAGACCTAAATACAGAATACATTAAGTTCACGTGGGAATGTTTATATAGAAATGGTACTTGACAGTTCGCTCTCGGTTCAGCTAGAATAGTTCCAAAAAATAAGTAAAACTATTTGAAAAAATGTATACTCAATAATGTGTTGTTTAAGTAGTAATTTCCATCTTTTTCTGTGTATAAATGAAGGCTTGGAAAATTGCACTAATAACTAAATATTCTTCAAGTTTGGTACATTTATAAACGTATCAAACACATGAGCTATCTTCATGATAAACATTTTACTTGGGACTACCTTAAATACAGTCAACTAAAGCGGTGACATGAAAATCCTGCTTAGAAGATATTTGTCCAAGTTTTGATCAAACATGTACACATGACTTTTATGTCTGTAGTTCTGAAATATGTTACAAAGAACTTTTGCCTATCGATTTTAAAATATTTTATGTCAGCTATAACAACACTCTGTCAATTTTTATTTTATGTTTGTTTTTCTTAGTAGAAAACACACGGAAACACTCACCTATGCCTTCATGACAAGCAGACTGGTCTACTTTAATAGTCTTTCCTATGGCTTACCTGACACTCTTATGTTCCAGCTACAACGTATCCAGAATGTCTGTGTGCCCGTTTAGACTTATATGCACCTAAATTCTGCCACAACCCACAACAGACCGCTTTTTTGGCAATTACATTGGCTGTTGTTAGAATTAGGATCACTTTCAAAATATAGCTCTTCACATTTATAAATCTTCATTACGTCTGTCTGGCCTAATCTTCGTCGCTGCATCTAGCCGTCACATCCTTCGCAGCTCTAAACATGGCATCCTTCTTCCCTTCCCCTTATAAAGTTGAAGAAAACTTTTGCTGACTGTTCATTCATGCTTGCTGCACCTACTTTGTGGAATAATCCAGAACACAGAAACCCTTTCTTATTTTAAATATTGACTCAAACTCACCCCACTTGGCTCCTTTATGTTATGCTCATTAGGCATTTTCTGAAAACACGCATTACAAATGCCATTTACCATATTTCCGGTGTATAAGTTGAGACTTTAAGACCCAAAAACTGGCCTCCAAAATCCACCTCAGCTTATACACAGGTAACAATTTTCAAGTTTTGATTTGTGTACAGCTTTCTCGGTCGACATACTGTAACATGAAAAATAACGGCACTAAATGTTTTTATTGCTCTTATTGGTTTTGTTTCATTCAGGCTGTAGAAAGTGAAAGTTAAAGCATCGAAAAACGACTCAACATGTTTACCAATAACTTGATAATTTTTGATTGAATTAGGGTCTTATGAGCAATATTATTAAGGATCGACTTATACACCGGAAAATACGATAATATCCTTATTGTTATTATTTATTATTATTATTTATTAATATTATCATTATTGTTATTGTTATTTTCCTTTTCAGGTTCCCGAATCTGGCGACTACACGTTCTACGTGTCATGCCACGCAGAGTGCGAGTTGTGGTTGAACACCCAAGATGCTGTACACCATGTGACCAACAAGGCAAATCAGGATATCTTTGGTAATTCACCAACCAACCAGAAGGTAGTGACAATAATGAAAGAACAATCTACTGCTCGCAACCAGTGGAACAAGTAAGTAGCATAATCATAATCTTCTGAAAGGATTTATAAGGGAACTTAAGCAACAGATACGGGAACGTCAACGAGGATGTTACAAAACTGTGGATTTAATTAAAGAATTACAATCACTTCTCGTAGGAATGCAACCAGCTGGCCACTTTTCCATCGTCGTCTTTAGAAACAGAACGTTCAAATGTCAGTTTGGGAGTTCAATAGAGAACATGTCAGCAGCATGAAGAATATAAATCATTTCACTCATCGTGCAGTTACGAAACATAGTCGGTAGAACTAACTGGTTGTGAAGCTTTTAAGCTTGTTAAAACAAGCTTCAAATAGGAGTGTATAAAGCTACTTTGTCTTAGGTTGAACGAACCGTGACCCTGCACACTATTTTGTTCAATGTTCTATCCCAAATGTTTTTACTGGTTAGTTGTTCATATGCATTTGAATACCTTCTGTGTTTTGTGCACGGTCAAGGCCACCGAACAAGAGAGAGAGAGAGAGAGAGAGAGAGAGAGAGAGAGAGAGAGAGAGAGAGCAAAAACCAGTTTGTTCTACTAACTATGTTCAAAAATAGAACTATTAATTTTTCACAATCACACACCTTCATGCAAAATAAAAAAAGAAATGAGTACGTCATACAAACAAGAAAAGGGCAAATTGGAAGTTAAAACTTCAGAAGCCTCCTTGTTGCTTATTGAAACTGCACAGACCACTATAATGTCGCTGAAACTAAAGTCAAATCAGTAACTGATCATCAGTGGGATTCCTAAACTGAGAGCATTTCTAAAATTGGTTTCGGCTCCATTAAGCTCCCTGTAGTAAGCTTTTCAGCAACTTAAAAGAAGACATGTTGTAAGTATTGTTGCGTTTCGTATCTTATAGGTACCCAAGTGTACAGACATCTAGCCCTGTGTACCTGAACAAATGTCATCTATATCCAATGAAAGTGCTTCATAAACATGGCGAAGGGGATGACACTGTCTCTGTCGCAGCGAAGTTCCCTAATGGCTCATTCGAAGGACCAATCTCCGGCAAACGCTTGTTCTGGGTTCGGCCAGGTAATCAATTTATTGCTTACTTTGGTTATCATTTGCATGAAAACAAAAATACTTGATTCTGATTGGCTAAGAGCAGTGCAATTACTTTGTAATTCTGTGCAAAAATGGTTAATTCCATGCAATTACAACTAGAAAACATACAATCTGATTAGCCCAGAAACATTGCTATTCAAAATAAACCAATCAGGCGCAACAAGAAAGTGGAGTGATCTGACGTGCCATGCATGGCGTGACAAGAAACTCGATAGTTGCCACAAAGCCCTGACAGTCGCAAATATGCTAATTGTAAATGCGAATGCCGAGGCGGTTCGTGCAGTTTGAACTTTATAATAAAATAATATTTTTCAGTATACGATTAACAAGTAATCGAACCTTTTACACGTTCAGTAGGGAATTAATTTGCACTTGTGTGTTTTAAAGAGCTCAAACATGAATCGCGTTCGCCCTTACGATTACCTATACTTACTTCACTTTTTGCCGTTTCTCATCTTAGGGGTCTGTCTGACCTAATTCACAGTTAATGGAAATAACGTACGTAAGAACCGTAATAAAAATTATTTCGTTGTAGATTTCAAAATTGCAGAGAAGACAAATTCAAAACCTTGAATCAAAACCTCAACCATCTGCTATTATTTCTCGGTAAAGAAAACTAAGTTAAATCATTTGCATTTAAATCATTTTTCGATCCGTTACTTTTCATATTTGAAAAAAAAGAAATTATGTTGCGGCAATTTGTGTTTCATTGATATTTTTTTTGTTCTGAGCGTTTTGAAGCAAATACTAATAATTTTGGAACGAGATAGACCCAATAATTGCCTCGTTTTCAATAAGTTCAAGTTAAAGAACCTCGATCACCTAGGCGTGGCAAGGCGTGGTTTGTTTATGCATTTGTTTGTGATCACAGAGCGGAACGGATAATGTTACAAAGGTCATACGTTCTGCCGCTAAGCCTAAAGTGAGAATTTGTCAATTTGAATTTGAGAGTCCACATCCAGCCAAGGCCGTTTGCCGAGCTTGCTCCCGGGTTTGCTGTTCGCATGGTTAGAAATTCTGCTCGCATTTTCATAATTCATTATGCTCGGAGAAATCTTATCTTATTAAAATAGCATGGATTTGTTG
>JAOBYH010068441.1:0-11788 GCA_025403525.1 Umimayanthus kanabou | reverse complement strand
GGTGTGGGGTGACTGGGGAAGGAAGTGTTATAAGTTGTGAAAGTATGTCACGCAACTGAGCCAGTGAAACAAGAATTCAACACCTTGAAACAATGAGCATGGAGCAAAAACAAATCGCCGGAAAGGAATATCACTTTACGCTGCTTCCTAAAACATACATTCCTCCGCATGTAGAATCCCAAATTTCAAACTGCATTGTTTCTGATTTTTCATAAAACTTTGTTGTACAATATTCGCCCCCACTCCTCCCCGAAAAGGTAGGGTTCAAGCCTTGAGGACACAAGATACTTTACCTTCTAAATTAAATTATTTTTTCTTAATGGGATTTTCACATTTTCGTGCATTTGCGCAAATTTTGGATGTCATTTTTAACAGCGTTAGTTTTGGTTAACTGACACATTTTTTACACGTTTCTACGTCAGGGTGGAATATACGTTTTCGAGATTCTCAACAGTCAAGCTGGAGGGATTTCTCTGCTGTTCGTCTCTCTGTTTGAAACAATAGCAATAGGTTGGGTATACGGTGAGTACACTCTTCAAGAGTTTTTTTTGGATATCAGAATGTCGAGGCTGAGAGCGACGAGATTTAAGAGCGTGTTAAGAACGACACCGAGGCTGATAGAAACTTTTTATTTTGTAGAAAATGAAGAGAGATTTTCACCACTTTATAACTGTAACGTAATGTTCACATGCAGTCTACAGCGTTACATCAGTTACTTGAAATATCAATTCGGAAAAAGCTACAATGTACTCAGCCGTAATTGTACATATGTTGTAAATAAAACGTCGATAATAAAAGAGATTGTTCGATTTTTGGCTTGTTAAATAGACTTACAGTAGCAAATGAAACATATTCAAAAATATTGCCAAATGAAACAATTGAGGCTGAAATCTCAAAAATACGTTGTCGCATTAAAAAGGGGTGTACAGTTAGCATGTTTGCCGTTTTCTTTCTTTTTCCAGCATACTCAGTTATATTACATCCAATACGACAACAGGTTCTATGATACCTAACAGGTACTAAAATTCCTTTTCAGGAGCTGACAGATTCTGCAGCAATATTGAAAGCATGATCAAAAAGAGACCACACGTCTACTTCGTAATCTGTTGGAAATATGTGAGCCCTCTGGTGTCAGTGGTACGTATTATGCTTTTAAACCTGCCTCTCACTTGTCATCACTTCCTCATTGTCCTCCGAATCTAGAAAATCAAAAAATAAACAAGTCGGCAAGCCTAGTGCGCACAATCCTTGCGTCTCGCTATTATTCGCCGATTTTGCTCGCTCATTTGTTTCTATCCTCGATTCTGAGAAAAAAAGAAAAGTCCGTTCGCGGTCGGGACTACACCTAACTTTGCTTTGCAGCGACAGGTGTCATGCTTAATACGGCCACCCCGCCCCCTCTCCCCCTGACCGTCTCTCTGATATCTCAAGGCCTCACATGTTCTCTCGCTGCAGGCTATCCTTGTGTGGGGCGTGGTCCAATGGGAGGGGATGACGTACGGCGAGTACAGTTACCCTGATTGGGCGAATGTCATTGCCTGGATCGTAGCGCTGTCCTCCATCACAGCGATACCCGCCTATGCGCTGTACCACATCTTCTGGCCAAGTGGCTCTTTTCGACAGGTGGGCTCCATAACTTTTCATCGCTTTATTATTGAGTTCTTTTACACGGACTTGAAAACTTTTGCCTGATTCTCCGATATAGCTTGCCCCACAGTTGTAAACCAAACAATCAGAGCTCGCTAGGCATTCAAAAGGAAACCCCGCCCAAGCTTTCAGCTGGAACGTGCTACCAACTGAACACAGTTGAGTCAAAAGAAGAGTCACTGTAGCGTTATACATTGCGGTCTACAATCCAAGCACCATCGTTTCAACTTGTCCTATTCCCATGAGGAACAGGCATAACATAAAAACACCCACAAGCAGTTATTAAATCAGTTTTATCTTTGAAGATACACTTTTACGTTCGAAAACGTTCAGATAAGTCATTTCAAACTTTTTACCTTATTTTAATACAAAAATGCAATTATCAATTCCGGTTTAAATCTGAGTCTGAATGCTCCCTGGAATTCACTGTGAATAAGTGGATGAAGTAAGGTCGAGGGGTTGGGATTGATATGACAGCAAGAGCGAATGGGTTCCAGCACCAGCGAGACCACTGTGTTATGTCCTTGAGCAAGACACTTTACTCGACTTGTTCCAGTCGAATATGGGTTTGATCAACAAGGGTTTATATGGTTTTGTTTTCGCCCGAGTGGTTTCTTGTATACACCAAGTTATACACCATTTATACACCAGCTACACACGGGCGAAAAACATACCATATCACCCCTTGACTTGTTGATCAAAACCCATATTCAGCTTACTCGCCAACGCAGAAAGAACAGTTTTTTCAATACTAGCTTTCCTGTGTTGCTCCAGTCGACTCAGATGATAGTTAAAATAAAATGATATTAATATATGGCGGGGATAATTCACAGAACTTTTTGGCAACTTCGATAAACAAGTATTTGATTGGTAGATTAGTTTATTAGTTATTTAATTAATCAATTATTTAAATAATTAGATAAAACGCTAATGTTTGAATAATGTTAACGCTAAGGGTCTTGTTAATTAATCGTTTTTTCTAATGATTGGTTGCAGCGCCTGCGTAACGCAGTTACTCCCAACTTGAGTTTGCTTAACGAAATTGAGAAACGGAACAGGGTCACGGTAGGAGGGGGTCACTCGACCACCAAGGCCGCGCCCAGTCGTACGCCAAGCCGCAGCTCGGCCACGGTAATCAATATCAATCAAGCAAAACAAGAAGGACAAGCTCCAAGACAAGAAAGTATACATTTGCCACAACGCCAAGAAATAGTACCGGGCCGGCATGAGCTTCAGGGACAAAGACGACGAGAAGCACCAAATATTAATGGCCGACCGAGGCCCTGGCTTCAAGGGGGACTTGTGGCGCCAACTTGGTCGTGGTCATGGACCTCTATGGATATGAGCCCCTACCAAATGTCCGTATCTCTGCAGAACTCCCCCAGGGCTTTAGATCAGAATCAACCAGAACGTTTAGGAGACGCATTCAGGATGGTTAGGTCAAACTCCGCGCCTGGCAAGCTGAACACTGTTCATACAACTTGGCTTAGTAATCTACCAGAAACGGAAGTGTAAATTTGGTCCAGTAGCGCCATTGAGACATTTAAAGTTATATTAATATTTTTTAAAGAGCGAATGAAACTTGTAAATTGGAGAACGGGAAATTGTTAATTAGTTTGGTTTTTTTTTTTCGTTTCTAAGCCTCGCGGTACACTTGAAATCATTAATTTCATTTGAGTGTAGAAAATGTCCGATTGACAAAGTGTTGGTTCAATTACCTGTTGTAAGTCAACTAGAAAATTTGAAATTTATGGTAGCTTCCAATTGTAAGCTTTGACATTCACTCAACAATTTTTTTAAGTATAGAAATGTCCGATTGACGAAAGAGTTTGATCCACTCAACAATTTCAAGTCAACTACAATACTTGGATCTGTGCATGGTAGCCTATTTCAGTTCCATAAACTCGTCGTATACTCGAACTTCTTAAACTCGCTTTAGCGTAGAAAGTGTCCGATGGATACTAAGATATTTTATTCAATTGCCAGTGATTAGTCAGACAACAAATATCAGATCTGTACCTCGCAGCACCTCCTCCAATGTAGCAGTCCCTAGATTCCAGCCGTTTCTGTGAATTAATGGAGGGCCTCCCGAACTCATATTAAGCCTCACTAACGGAGGCGAAGCCCTATCACCCTCTTATCGATACTCTTACCAGCTTTCCAGTAAAAACTAGAAATGCACTGTAAGCAAATAAAGAACCTACGAGCTAACTTATATTCTTCAGAATCACGTGTCGTTATATCATTACTCAAATACTCAAAAAGATTAGAAGAGATGGGTGGTCATGACGTGAATGATGCATGGCAAAGGTGAAGATAATGATGATATTGCTGACAGTAACGATAATAACACCGATAATGATGACAGTGATAATTGTGTGTGTTTGACACTTGAGTGCGGAAAGCTTGACAAACGTAACTTATCATCACCATTATCACTATCACCTTATTACTATCATAATATGATAGTAATAAGGTGATACTGATAATGGTGATGATAAGTTACGTTTGTCAAACACCTCGCACTCAAGTGTCAAACACACACTTTAATATTAACAATAATAAGAATAATTATAATCATTATAATTATACCTATAATAATAATAATAATAATAATAATAATAGTAATATTAACAAAAATGTATGAATTTAATTTTGAAAACCTGGCAGAAACCTCACCTGTCACTCAAAACTTTGGCAGTGACATGAAAATGGACTAACCCTCGAATGGAAAAGAATTTTTTTGAGAATAAATGAAACCAATCAATTTGATTCTTTTAGTAGCTCTAGTCAAAAATGCCATTTTACCGATACGACCTTGTGGACGTTCCAGGTCTTTAATGAGTAATTACCCAAGTCTTGTTGAATTAACGAGACAAAATGTGGCCGAGCAACATAGAGCCCTGGAACAAGCACAACATTTCTGTACTAACTGAAAGTGTAATAAATAAGACTTCAAAACTCTTTTCCGCATCTGTAAAGTAATATGAAACGCCTTGGAGTGTGACAGTGTACTATTGCCACTGATGTGCAGACAGTATGACCTTACTACTGAATAGGAGACTTCAGATCATGAATTTTGTAAATTCATTTATTTTCAATATGGTATTATTCACAGCAATTAATGTTTTGTATCGTGTTACTTTTGAATCTATTCGGTCACAGTGCGTTTGATTTTGTTATACTCCAGGGGATTATGTAATGATCATGTAATGGCCTTTTTGTTTTTCTTTGTATTTTTCGGAGATAAATGGAGAAGATTTGTTGAAAGTCAGTCAGTCAGTATCAAGCCAGAATGAAGAAAAAATCTATGGGTCGTATACCAACAGATGTGTGGAGTTATTACCGGACTTCTGACCAACTACTACCCTTACTTCAAACAAAATACTACGTAATACTACTAACACAACTGTAATGCAAACCAAGTTCTTAAAACTATTGCACATCGTGGTGCTCACACAATAATGCACACACTAATTATAAATGCTGAATTTTATTGCACACCAGGGTACTTACACATTAGTTGCAATCAACACCAAGAGCTAAAATGTACTTATTGCACATCATAGTATTCAAACAATTATGGACACTACATGCTATCGCTACGTGCACAGCAAGTGGGTAGACTTGAGACGTACAATATACAACTGATAATAAAGTATAACATGCCCCGCCCGGTACGAAAAAACCCAGAAATGAACCCTTTCTCTTTTGGAACAAACCCACTGGGAAACGTACTCTCCCATCGATACAGTAGCACAAGCTTCGGAGATTAAAGATTCTTCTCACGACTTCATTATATACCTACTAGTGACGCCACAGTTTGAACAATTCACACTCGACAATTCACAACTCACATACCATCATGCACATTGCTACAAGCCAAGATGAATACGCTTTATGACTTTCACTTCATGACGTCGGAAAACTGTAAATCTTTTGACACTAATTAATGACATCAGCATGCATAAAACATGCAAAAAATTATGCAAATTAGAGTTTCAGATCAGAACTTTAATTTTTTGAAAAAAATTTTATCCCCGTCAATTTCACAATGTTTCGCCGAAATGTAGCCAAAATTTAGAATGTCGAAGCCCATTGACATCACTGTTCCTAACTTCCCATGGGATAAACCCAACCTTGCATTGATCCCAGTATGAGCTGCAAAAACCACCGTGATAAGTTAGTTCTCATTCCATGAAACACCTGTAAAAGTATCACTAGTAAAAAATAAACAAGAAGGATTTTTGATCAATGATTTTTAAAAATGCAGTAGTTAGATAGTTTTCTTTAAATTCTGTTTGTAACCTTACATAAAATGTTTTCCTCAGCAGCGAATGTAAGGTGTTAAGAGTGGTAGAACACAATAACAGATATAGAGCATGGGGCATGCTAAAGAACAAGGAATAGTGTCACCTCACATGTGGAACTTCAGCGTATAAAGTGTGTTCGCTTTTGTCATGCTTTTAGGGATGAAAAAACGACGCTCCAACACGCGGTGATGGTATATGAACTTGGATTCAACAGAATGTGCCTGGGTTACACAACTTCTGACCGCCACAACTTTCAGTGGGACGTCAGTATGAGAAAACCTCCTCAAAACAAAGTGGCTGTCATCAATGAATAAGAGGCTAATCATCAAACCATCGCCAGCCGAGAAATTCTTTAGTAGCTGAGAAGTTGTGATATTAAACACTTTTATGACATTGACACATGACAATCTACCCTCTCCGCAACAGCAAGCCAACAAACTACCGTCCGGTGAAAAGGCGACAATCGGTGTGGTCCGCAGAAACTTAACATGAGTTAGGAGTTTCTCTGGCACAGGCTGTGTTAAGGACCGCCACAACACAACCGTCCCCACTTCCACAGTCAGTAGTCCTCCCGCTGGGGAAGCAACACAGATATCAGGCGAACCAAAGATGCACTGAAGGGTTGTCTCCAGAGCTCCACTCTCCACGTCCCACACACGAACAGTTCTATCATCACATCCAGCAGCAAGTTTGTTAGCAGTGACAAAGCAGCATGAGAGTACGAGGTTTCCACTTTCTACTTTAAAAGTTCTTTGTTTCTTCAATGTTTTGAGATCTCTTACTTCAATTTGTTTGGAAACTTCACAAATGTAACTTACAATGTACTTGTCACATGGAGAAATTGTCATTTCAGTTAAAAATGAGCCTGGACTCAGATCGACACTAGCGAGCTGTTCTCTTCCTTCTCTACTTAATGTCACTAAGTAACGTGAATGGGGCGATTTGTACAAGCATGCTATAGTGTGGTCACTAGAGCAGACAGAAACGACATCACAATCTTGATCAAGTGAGTAAAACTCATGCTTTTCTATCCACAAATAATTTCTGTACTTGGGAGAACTCAAAAGTGAAACTGCTCTTGATTTGATTGCAGTTGAATCTGGACAATAGGCAGCCAACTGAAGAAATATATGTGGGTAATCTACAAGCAGGCGGTGTAACAACCATAAAAGGTTGTCTTTTATAAAACCTATGTCTTCAACAAAAACTGAATAACATTTGTTGATATCCATCAGTTCATTCAACATGTTTCTCCCACGTACTACCCACTTTGCAGAAAGAAGTTCCAGATCGTGCACACACTCCCCGAGTTGCTCCTTGTACCCACCAGCCTCCAGCATATGGTGAAAACCGAATGTTAGTGCGAACTTCTCCAAGTCATTCAGCTCAGGAGGAAAGCTTGGGTGATTCTTAACAGCTCGGAGAACTGGCAAACAATGTTCTGCGAGGACACGATGACCATCTTCTACCTTAACTGTGAATTCAGAACCCTGGTCTTCTTCATCATCATCATCCTTGATAAGCCAATCAACAAGGGACTTATGAAATGCGGCAACGTGTTTTGCTTCAATAGGAAACAACAAGGAAAGCGATTTCAGCGTCTTGCGTGCTTTAGCCTTCCCCTGTCGTGATACGTGGTTTATTCCCAGAATCTCGAACACCAACGACTCGGGGAGAGGGGCCCGGGCGGCAGCAACAGCTTCCAGAAAGTTAAAAAACCTTTCCTCATCAAGGTTCAGTTCAATCTTCGAACGGGACAGATAATCTGTATAAACAGACGAAATTCCGTTTGGAAAGAGCTCATTTGTTTCAGCAATAGACAAATCTCTGCTCTTGGCTGCTTCAGAAACAAAATGAGTGTACAGGAAAATGCCGGCGGATTTTGTAGTAAGTGTTGCAACAACAGCTTCACGCTTCTCAATACGTTCGTCAGGGTATATTAACTGCAGCTGGTTTGAAAGGTACAGTCGGATATCTTCAGTGTTGTTAAGGTCGGTTGTGTCAATGTTGACAACAGTCACGTAAGGCAGCTCTATCGAAGATTTCCTAGTAGGTCGAGAGGTAAGCACAAACTTGATCCACTTGGGCATGTTGCGCAATTTGGACAGCAGTGTATTAAGGAATTCGTCCCTCGCACTGGTCTCACATTCATCAAACGCGTCAATAACAACAACAAAGGTATTTTCTGGTGATTTTCCACTCACGACCTTGCCAAGAGGTTCTTCGAGCAGAACAGTAATCAGGGTTTCTAGGTTCATTAAATTGAGTTCTTGTCTTACATCTTTGTTCATTGACGAGAGTTTACAATCTAAAGCTTCCTTGAATCCCTCAATACTCTCACACAAATGATGTGCGATAGATTCTATGACAATCCTTGGGTTGTTACGTTGCGAGTTGTTGTGCTGTAGAAAATGACAAGCTGCCAAACAACCTTTCTCTTGAGCATGTCTACAAGCAACAGCAGCAAGAACTGATTTTCCAACTCCAGGTAAAGCTGTAATCATCAGTGCTCTTGATTTACAGTCTGGGTTTGACTCATAAAATGTTCTAATTTTGTCCAGGATCGACGTCCTTGTTCCTTCCTGAAACTGACTAACCAGGAAGTCTTTGTGCAGAGTGAAATCACATTGTGATAGTGTTTCGACAAGCGGGATTTGCTTTTGCATTTTATCTCCAAGGTTCTGAACTGTAGCGTCAAGTCTCTGAATTTTACTACCAAGTGTGTGAACCATCTCCTTCACATCTGAATCTGCCCTCATCCACTCGTTAAGCAAGTTTAAGTAGTTAGTTTCACCAATGAAGGACAATTTCAGTGAATTAATTTTCGCTGGGTCTGCTCCCAGGGCAATCATGGCACCAGCGATATCGTTCCAGTACTGTTCAAAGTCAGTATTGCTCACTTCAGTACTTGAGACATGGGCATACACTTGATTACGGTAGTACTTTATTCTAGCCAGATTGGCTTCTCGTGACACATCAGCTGCATGCGGCAAGACGTCCCATCCTGTAGCAGGCGTTGTCAGACCACAGATGTTACGTAACAGGACAAACAGCAGAGTGATATCAAAGGTCTTGGAGTCTGGAGCGGTTCCACTGGGTGGGTACAGCAAGTCCCATTGACTGCTGTTTAGAACTCGTTTCTTCCGTAGGTTCGTCAACAAAGACTGATTCGTATGCAGTGCAGCCTGCAGCTTTGTTGGGGCGTGAATGGTGTCAAATGTATGCCTTACAGTGGCTGTTCCACCATCCATCAACAATCTGGCAAGCTTTGTTCCGTTGCATTTCTCCTCTGTGTCATCCAAGGGTGTGGCCGAAGCCATCCCAATTTCTATCTACAAGAAAGATACTTTCTAAATATTTCCTTTTAAAAAAAACTGTAAATTTAAGGTCATGCCCCTGAAAAAAATCCGCAGGATAGATTTTTTCAAACTTTGTCAATATATTGCCTATCATGAGGGAATCCAAAAAACGTAATAAAAAAGGGGGGTGCAATTAATTTTACCAATTGTCAATTTAACTGTATAATTTTTGTCAAGTAACAATAAAATCTCTCAAAAATTATAATTTTACCTTCATGCACAAAAGAGCTGCGCACTGCAATACACGTGACTGACCTGAAAGATATTCAGCGTTACTGCTTTAAGCAGCTTCTTAAATGTTTTGAAAATATAGCATATGCTGACAATACTGATTCTTAATCTTATAGTCTTTAGAGAATACAAACACTTGGGGAAACATTTTTGAAAAGAAATTGTTAAAATAATAAAAATTATTACTATTATTTGTTAGGCGCTATATGAGTAAATCACTATTTTTCTCTTTAATAGCGCTGTACAATAACACTCATATATAAAAACTTTACAAGGATACTTTACAGTAATACTAAAATTGAACACATCTTATGGTAAGCACATATGGTGCATATGTAAAAATATTCAGTCGTAATGAAGATAGAAAACTTTAATACTTAAATTGTATGTAGAAATATTCAAGATAGGAAAGATAAATATTGGCAAGAAATAAACAAAACGAACTCCAAATTACAAATAACTTGTAAGGTACTCGAAATAAATGTGTCTTTAAGGTTGTCTTAAGAATACTTGCATTACCAGACTCTCTAATTCCTGGGGGAAGCTCATTCCAGAGCTTTGGGCCTGAGACAGAGAAAGGCTTGGTCACCATGATTTGGTGTTTGCTCTTTCAACTTGTAAATATCTCCCAAAGCCCTATATTATATATAGTATAGTTTCTGTAACTGATGTTAATGTTATCGAATATACGATACACATATATCAGTTACCTGCCTGTTGTTTTCTCTTATCTTGCAGTAATATCTGATCGTCACACTTTCATAAAATCTGATACTAAAGTATATTAAATTCTCTACTGTTTGTATTATTAGTTACCCTGTAACCGGTGAATTCGCGAATTTAAAACGAGCGCGAGGCCGAAGGCTGATGAAGCTCCATGTGTGCGAGATATTCACATGAGTGATGAGTTTTTAAAAATATATGAAAAAATTGTTATAATTTTCACTGGCAAGTTTAATAAACTACACTGAAGATGCTGTACTTTTCTCAAATGAGGCCAAATCAAGTGAAAATCTTGTACAACTTCAGAAAGAGTCAAAAAATGGTTTTGGGGTTTTAGAAGACTGAACAACATGACGTCCCGCATGGCGTCATTTTTGTTACAAAAAATATCAAAATTCATGGCTAGAAGATGAACAGCTTTCGACGGTTTTGCATATATTATCTGTAACTATGTTTAAAGAAAAAAAACTATCGACATATGGAACTTGAAAAGAGCGCTTTTGACCCCATTTTCGGCAATGAAGGCGGATGTACGTAACAAAACAAGAAAATGTTGTTTTATAGTGTTTCGTGAAACGGTGAAATATACTATTGAAAGAACTTGACATCAGCATGGTTGACCGAGTGTCACGAGTACCCCAGCAAATTTTGAAACGGAATTTAACCGAGCTGAAACTAAGCGAGGTTAGCGAACAAACCATTCACGACAGAACAGCGATTACTCAAAAAGGAAGCGAAGGGTTGACACGGTTCTATAAAGATTAAAAGTAGTTTATGAATACTAAAATATTTATGCGGTTATGACGAGTGGTGAATGGGAACTCAACAGAATAATGGCTTATAAAAACAGAACGAAACAAGAACTGTTTGTTTGGGAAAGTTGTTTTAAATGTGCACATGCAAGAATAGTAGTTCTCAATACTTCACGTTTACTGAAACTGTGAATTGGCTTAACACGTACTCAGAAATAGCTGCCTCACTTTCGATTCACATTTCAATTAATACATTTCATAATTAGTCCGTAGTACACTGACAAATCGTTATGTTTCGAGATCAGATCTGTACTTACCTTACTGTGGTCTACTGTAGGGGAGAAGAACAAGGTCCAAATGACAACAGAAAACGACGACGAACTGCTATTACACCAACAAGTATGGAAATCCACGAAAACTTCAAAATTCTAAACCTTGCACGACACCACCCTGATATAAATAGAAGACGCCGTTTGATGCAAATTTGCATATCATCTCAAATGGAAACCAAGGAGTGCGACTCTTCAAATGATCCGTGCTATAAAAGGGAGGTGACCCACAACGACCCTCTGTTGCGTTCTTGTTGATTGTTTGTAACGGATTTCTAAGAAAGCCCCTGGCTAATATTACTTATTAGACAACAAAGACCATTGCAACAAAACGATGAGCAAGGGGGGCGCGTCTATTGTTAAATTTATCTTCTTTCCTATTTAGAGAAACAAAAATCTCTTAATATATGACTGGAAGAGCCCAAACTGAAAAC
>JAOBYH010068219.1:0-11790 GCA_025403525.1 Umimayanthus kanabou | reverse complement strand
TTGGCCTAATTACAGGGTTGTCTATATTCACATTTGGTTTGCACCCTAGAGTCCGCCACCCAGCGCTTTGATGGTTACCTAAATCAAAAGGAAACTTCAAAGAAGATTGCGCATGATGTATTAACACCCGGTGACTCGGTGTTCTTGACCGGGGACGTGCTGGTGCAGGATGAGTACGGCTATATGTACTTCCAGGACCGTACCGGGGACACTTTCCGGTGGCGGGGAGAGAACGTGTCCACGGCGGAAGTAGAGGCGATACTAAGCAACCTTCTGGGCCTGCGTGACGTGGTGGCGTACGGGGTGGAAGTTCCAGGTAATGTTCAGCCGTTAGAGCTTCTACATAGGCCGCCAGTGTCTACAGACTGGGGCATAAACACTACGGGGAAGTATAAGAGAAACACGAGGTGGAGCCGCGCGCTCTACCATTCCGGATTGTTTATATCACAATTTATAGACAGAAGAACCGTTTTTTAAAAGACTTTTATCAAATCGATATCAAAATGAGTGGCTCTAGCTTGTTATTGAAACACTGCTTTTCAGTACCATACAGAGTGCGCGTTATTAATGCCATATTTTATAAATGACAATATTAAGTAGTAACTGAGTGATTGGTACTCCTTGAGTTAATATTGTGTATAAGTGTAAGGAACTGGTGTAATTGTTCTCATTAGCGTTGTCGTTAGTTAACAGACCGAGTGTTACTGTTGTTCTTAACATTAGGTTCGGAGGGCAGGGCAGGAATGGCGGCAATCGTGGATCCCAAGGGGGAGGTGGACCTGGGTGAGCTGGGAGAGAATATAAAGAAGAGCCTTCCCAGCTACGCTAGACCTGTGTTCCTACGCATCGTTCACGAGGTGGACACGACAGGGACCTTCAAGCTTCAAAAGGTGAAACTGCGGAAGGAAGGCTTTGATGCTCATAAGATTGACGACGAGTTGTTTGTGTTGGATAGCAAATCAGGACAGTATTCATCCTTGGATGATATCAAGTACAATCGTATCATGACAGGCGAACTTAAACTCTGATAATTACCTGGCCTAACGGCCACATTTGGGTCCCAAGAATCTAAAAGGAATTTATACTAGCAATATTTGTTTTTGTAATTTCAAAAGTGAAGATATCTATGGATGACTACTGATTTAGTAATTGGTATTAGGATCGCTAATAGTCTGTATAATCGCTGTGCAGCCAAATGGTAAACGACCGTTACAGGTTAATATTCACTTACGGTTGATATTACAATGAAACGTGTTTTAATATAAGAAATTGTCTTGTAACTCAGAAAATGCGATACAACTTAAGTTCAAATTGTAAGTTCGAATCCAGGGATCAATACATCGCAACTTTTTGATTTTTATGCAGATCACCACTCAGCTGATTAGATTATTATAGCGGAAACTTAAAGCATTCAGAACACTGCAATTACCTTTCACTAGGTATTATTAAGAACTATCGGCCGATCAAAGCTTTTGTTTGTTTACATGCAACGCCAAAAATGTTTTAGTTCGGTAGTGTTTATGCGACTGTTGTAGCTGCATGTGCAACAAGTACTTTGCATGTTACAATAAATTGGGAACGTGTTTTGGTATTAAATTCTGTGCAAAAAAGGTTTGTATACTGTCAGTACTGTAACATTAAACTATTTCATTTGATTTGACAAATTCAAATGCACTGGTGGGCTAAACTTGCACAACTATATAAGTTTTATCTAGTTGTGCAACTTTAGCCCACCAGTGCATTTGAATTTGTCGCCTGTCACAGTGGCCACTATGATGAGTATGGAATGGATCATGTCCGCAAACCATGGTAGTTTGGGAAGGCAACAGTTCTAAGCCGCCTGTCGAAAGTCTCTTGAAAGGCTGCAGGCAGCTTTTAGATTAGCGCTCTTTTCCAATTCTCAAACTGACACCATTACCGGGTGTTCGCGTGCTTGGCCGTTATTCCTGTTAGTATACAGCTATTTCAAAAAGGTTGACTCGTTCGTTGGTACATTGCCAGACCCAAAGGAATTGCAGGATTTCAAAATGAAGGAATAATATCACTAGAATTGCAATGCTCAACCAAATTTTCTATTTGCCTTCATGTAATTTTTCAAATGCCAAAACCTTTATGTTAGTGCATATTTCCTTCGTTTCTGCGCGCTCTGATTGGCTAGTCGAGCTCGAAGTATCCACCTTTTGCATATACCAAACCAGCAAATAGTGCTTTTCGCGCGTTGGCTGCTCGAACTCTTAATATCCGCCGTTAGCATATACCAAACCAGTGAATAGTGTTTTTCGCGCGCTCTGTCCATAAACAGTGAATATCCAGCCTATTCCGAGCTCGCATGAGTGCACACTAATTGGCAAGTCAAGATGGCGAACCGATTTCTGGAAAATTTTCCTGAAGCAAAAATTGCTGAAATAAATGAAGAAGCAACTCCTCTCAACACAAAAAAGGTGACAAAATTTGGCTTAGGTGTTTTTAGAGGCGAGTTTCTATAAAAGTTCACATAACCAATACGGTATTAAGTGGTGATAAGACTATTTTTTTTATTTCACTGATTCACTGGTTTGGTATATGCTAACGTTACTATTTCTTCAGTGTCGGTGAAAGGCCCAGGATATTCACCTCCACTTCAGGGAATAATCTCGCGTTATTCCTAGCACGGACGCAAGCGCACGCGGCTCTTGTACTGAGGGGAGTTTCTGTGTTTCTACTCATGTAAAACTTAAAGTTTCTTGATTTCTTTTTACTTCCATTCGCTGGTTTGGTAAATGCTGATACAACTATTCTCCATTGTCGGTGAGCAGCAAGTATATTCACCTTCACTTCGGAAAATTGCTCACTATTCCCAGATCGCATTAGTGAGTACAGACGTGAGTGAGCAAGGCTTAGTATTGAGGGAGTTTTCTGTATTTCTCTTCATCTAAAACGTAGGTTGCTTTCATTTTACATCTTCACTGGTTTGGTATATGCTTTACTTGATTATTCTCCTCATTGTCGGTGCTTAGCATAACATATTCTATCACTAGTCATCTTCGCTTCGGAGAATATTATTTACCGTATTTATTCGAACAAGCGCCCTGGGCGCTTATTTAATTTTTGGACTTTTATGGTAGGCGCTTATTCGAGTTGGGCGCTTATTCGAGGTTGGGCGCTTGGGGCGCTTATTAGCTTTTTTGAGCATCAGGGTGGGCGCTTATTCGAATATATACGGTATTTAGATTATAAACCCAACCAGAAAATCGCGCTTTTCGTGCGCTCTGATTGGCTGATCCTGCTAGCACTATTCCGTGCACGCATGAGTGAGCATTGACGCTAGAGCGTGCGGCTCAATACTGAAGAGGTTTTGTGCTTTTCTCTTCATCTAATAGTAAAAGTAAAGGTAAAGCGACTTTCTTTAACGAGGGTAACACTTGACAGTAACTATATTGATAAACTTGTGGCCCTCGGTGCGCACTTCACCCCCTTCCTCCGTCAGTGCTCCGTTTAACGGGTATTTAAAGCAAAAGCTACACGGATCAGAAGAAAGTCGAAGCAGACGTTGGAGTCACCGAGGATCGAACCGGGGATCCTAGCTCCGAAGGCCGCGCACTAGCCAACTGAGCTGCGCCTGCTCCTGCAGTTTAGTTTCCTTTAGTCTAAGAATCCTCTGTTGTACTGTCTTGTAGTTACTGGTTTTGGTGCTGATACTAACACAACAAGTATATTCACCTTGCCACATTCGCGGTAGCCTGCTGGCCGGCTCTCTTGGAGATCGCCCAACCTGGGAGTCTGCAGGTTTAAGGTTGCAAGTGAAATAACAACTTTGAGTCGAAGAAAATGTTGAAGGTTTAAAAATTTCCCGTTTGTTTTATACTGAGCTGATTACTGTGATTTTTTTTAAAAAAAATTTTAGGCTGAAGAAAAAGATTGTTGCCGTGGCTTATTTTAGAGCCACAACACGTGCTACAACTGAGATTTCTGGTGTGAATTTTTTTTAGGCAACGAAAGTACGAAAAGATATAATATATATTAAAATATTCGATTTTGTTGGAAAACAAATGTTCTTTTTCTCCGTTTTCAAGAAAAGCGTGGAGTTTGTATAATTTTGGTCTGTTCACATGAGTGTAATAGTTTAACTCGAAAAAATTGGAAGTTTTCAGGGGGGTTTGGCGGGGGGGCCCCCCCCCCCCCCCCCAAACATGGGCCGAAAAGGTCCACCTGGAAAGAACTAATTCGGTCGGCTGACAAAATGTGAACTAAAGAAAAACAAAAACAGAGATGAGCTTACAAGCAAATGAGTAAAAAGTTCAGAAGAGACAAGAGTATTAGCATTTGGCAGGAATGGACTCCTGCATTTGGTCATCATTATTAAACCACACTGGGTCCGCGATGCGGACTGGAAAATCCTTGGAACGGCAGGCTGCCAAACTCGAAGGAACGTCGGAAGACAGAGCTAGACGCATAGCAGTTTCCCAGCCGGAAAACACAAAGAAAATGACTTTGCTAAATGCATTCACCAAAAAGGTAACTAACTGGCCGTGGCGCCCTGCATCGGTCAGTCGAAACCCGTATCGAACGATAGACTTGGTTTGCGTGCAGCAGCGGTAAACTGTCAGACGGACAAACAAATAGAGATTAACTATTCTGTCAATAACTCAATGTTTTATGTAAATGACGGGGTATACGAGACAAAAACCAAAACCAAAAATCTTCCTTTAAAGCATACCAAAATTTTAAACAAATGTACTGGGTGACCAGGCAAAGTTCTCTTGGGCTACGTTTACACGGTACCGGACGAATTATCGACCGGTTACAAAATTCGTGCGTTTAGGCGTTCCGTCCACACGGAACCAGCTAACCGTACGAAAATTTAGACGCCTAGCCGTTCAAAAAATGCGGCCTCCAATTTTAGCCGGTACGGTCGAAAGTTTGACCGGCGCGGTGTGAACACCTTTTGTACGGCAAAGGCGTGGTTGCGTAGTAACTCGGCTGGAAGAGGAGAGGGAAGCTAGTAGGTAGTAAAACCACTGACAAAAGTTAAAATTCGTCCTGGTTCATCGGTTCAGTGTGAACAGAGCAAAAATATTGAACGGTTACGTGTGAACAAAATGTCCGGTCAAATTCTTTAACCGGTCGATAATTCATCCGGTACCGTGTGAATGTAGCCTTAGTCATACATTTGTTTATAGCTGGTTACAGTTTCTTCCACAAAACGCAGGTTTCTCGACTTTATTTCCAAGTATAATAATTTAATGCTGTTTTCAATGTACTTGTCCTTAAGGGACCACACAAATTTGCTAAATTCAATGGAGTTTTTAGATTGTTGGTTACGGAGTGAAGCTGTATTCTGTAACGCGTTTTAAAATCGTTTTCCGTGAGTCCGATATATGTTTCAACTTTATTAGTGTCTTTGCGTGTAACAGTCACCTGATATATTACGGCGGTCTGCAGACATTTTCCTTCCATGGGGCATGCCTTCTTGCAGCAGTTATATCATTTATCACTGTTCTCTTCTTGGGGCGTGTCGTTGTTGGCGGCCACTAAGTGCTGCTTGTTATGGTTGTCGATTGCTTGTTCTACATTGCTCACACAGCTGTAGCTAATCTTGATTTATTTTTGCTGAAGATTTTTCTAAGGGTGTGCCCTGGCGGGAAGCACTTGTCTACTAGAGCGAGGGTTCTTTTCCCAATGCTGGTGCTGACGTTTTTTGCTGAAGGGCGGGTTCTACCATTGGATAGGTTGTGGTTGGTTTTTTCTGCTGTCTCTCCCAGGGGTGCTGGGGGGTTCGTACTCTTGTTTATACCTGTTGATATGGGGGTGAGGCCTCATCAAATGATTTCTTATCTGTTGAAATGGACGATAGGCGTCTGTTGATCCCCGTGGGTATGATAGTTGGTGGGTGGGGTTTTGACTTTGTTTAAGGACTGAAAGCACTGTTATTTAAGTTGAACATAACGTCCAAAAAATTAACCACTTTTTTGTTGGTCTCGATCGTGATGCTCAGTCCGTGTTCTTTGAATATGGGGCAGATTTCATTCTTTATTCTCTCGGCCTCTCTAGGTGCGGTGTCTGTGACGGCTAACCCGTCGTCTCTGTAAAGGCCTATTTTTGTCCTGCACTTTGTTTGACGATGCGATAGCAGCCTGAAGCTTCCGACAAGCTCGCACGTTTCGGGGCCATCATAACTTCCCATCGTGACATCGAAGGGGCTAGAGCTTTTCTTTTTCCACTGTTCTTGTTTGTGGGTTAGGAGTGAATTTTTCCCGTGGGTGACGGTGTTTCTTTCGTCCTCTGTGATGACATCGTACGCAGAGGCGAAGTCAAGCGCTTTATTCAGGAGCTACTCGATGATTGCTGGTGTGATGGGGTTCTTTAACCTGGAGAGCAACTCACTCGGAGACGGAGGTCGGGATCACCTTTTGTTTAATACTGCGTTCGCTGTAAGGTTTACAACTGAAGACTTCAAACAGAGACTGGCAAGAGTAGTACAACACTGGCAATACAGAGTATAGACTGGCAAAGAAAACTGATAACAGGAACTGGCAATAAGATACTGGCAAAGTATAGCAAAGGACTGACAATGAAGCTCTTGTTACAACTGCTTATATACTGACTGTACAACTTCAGACATGTCAATCAAAGACACGTGGTTCCTCTTAGTCCCTATTGGTTGATGCTAAGCACCAGGGCTAAGCAACGCTTTTATGGTATCCCAAAATATTTTTGAGCAAACATCCCTTTGCAAAACTTTTTCTTATATAAAAACAATTAAGGTGACTGACGCGAGAACGCTACTATGTAAAGTCTATCATACCAGAAAACTGTGGCCGAATTTTTAGAACAATATCTTTATTAGAACCTTATGAAAAAGACGGGAAATATGTTACGAAAACCATTACGCAACCCATAAAAAATACTGCGTCATAGAGCCTTACTGCGCATGACTCGTAAACTTGGCTTGTATGAAAAACAACCATGTCATTCAACTATAGCAAAGATCGCACGGTTCTTACAGTGGACTTTAATAGTCTCACTTTCATTTGTCTTGTCAGTAAGACTTATACTAAAAATCCGACATCAGTCATCACTAAAACACTATGATTTGTACTGTTTCCCGTTCGCTTCTAAAATTCAAAGTCTTACACACTTCTAGTAACAGTTAACCTATGTATGCATCCTCTTCAGTCACTCTAGCGTGAAAGATCAACAATACCCAGCAAAACAAACCCCAAATTGAACACACCTTGAAAATCTCCATAAGTTCGTGCAAAGTCCTAGTCTGGTATATGCTATTATAATCCTGTGATGGGATAACACATGGGGTATTAGTACAGGAAAAAACACTTCACTAATTCGTTCGTGTGTCCAAAGTGCAAAAGGTATAAAAGAATATTTCAACAGGTCTCACTTAAACACTTTGTCTGGAAACTTCCAATATTTCCGTCATCACACTGGGTAAAACTGCACGATGTCAAAACAGAAGAAGTTCTAATTCTCTTTGTTATTTATGCTCTTGAACCACTCAATGACAGATGCGGTATTTCTCCATTGGTTGATCCTGGTAGTGGTTATTTTGGTGTTTATTCTGTCCAGAATTCGTTTACTGATTTTGCCGATTTCGGATTTGTGGGGTTGACGAGTCTGCAGGTTGGTTTGTTTCCAAATCTTTTCAGTAGAGTAGTGAACGCTTCTTTGCGTGATCTTCTTGTCTTCTTGCCTGGTTTTCTGTGCTGTGGTCGCTGCAGCTTTCTTGTAGGATTTTGTGAGGTTCTCCTCTAATAGCTCGTTGTAGCCGCAGGTTCCACCTTATAGAAGTTTGTTTTATCGGCCGGGACGAGAAGTTTGTTTTCATTTTTGATCCATTTAACATCGTTGTTGAAGTCTTTCAGAAATTTGCTGTTTACTGGGCTAAACGTTATGGTTTGAATGGTCTCAGTAGAATTCCGTCTTCGAATTCTTTTAATTCATCTACAGGTGGAGGGTTCTTCCTTGAGTTGAAGCCGTAGGTCTGCTTGCTAGTTGAAGCTTTGTTGGGGTACAGAAAAAAGTACGCTTTCCAGCGCATTATTCACAGGAAATGTTCTGTTTTTTCGACGAGACTGCGTAGGTAATCTTTTTCTGATGGAATCGGTATGTTTTTGGTGGAGTAGCCTAGGTTTAACTCTTCCACGTGGCTTACTGTAGAGTGCTCGACGAGTAGATACTTGGAGCATAAATAAATTAATAGACTGCTACTGTAGACGATAAGTACAGGGGAGAGTGTTCAATACCGTTGGTCAGTAGAGCGGGAACATAGGAAAATATAGGGCGGAAAATCAAAACATGACTACTTTTACCTCCCTACAGATCTGTTTTCTGAGGTACGTGCAAGTACCACACTCATCAGGGGTTTAATAGGTAGAAAACATACAGCCTTGGCTGAATCTATATACAGGGTAGAGGGTTGAAGGGCTGCGTAAAGGATTTCTTACAGTTTTTTCATTTAAGGTTAGGGAAACGGAGTACAGTGAGTGGGAAAGTTAGAACAACCGTATTATGATTGTAGAGCGCCAAAGGTTGGAGTACGGGGGGTGGGGGGAGTCTGGGGGCATGCCACCTTGCATTTTTGCTTTGCAGGATATTTTTTTCTTTTAAATCACTTCTCCTCTCCCCGATCACTTTCTAGTGGGTTCTCCTAAGTCCTGTACGGCAAAGGGATTGCGTAAACACGTAACACTTGTCAATTATCAGGGTAGGTCTTGACTCACAACTTAATTTTCTCCACGGGCCGGGTAAGCAGTTAATTTTTACTAACATAATTGCGGGTGCATGTATTGGGCCGTTGCAGGCAATCTGTCGATATATTTTCCCTTGGTTTTTTCTAAAATAATCAGTTTTGGACGCTAAAATCAATGCATACTTAAAGTATCAAACATTTGAGCAACGAAGTATTGAGGACAAAGATATCTTTATTATCCTTGTTCCAGTTTTGGTACAAAGTTTTGCATTAAATGTCAAACACTTTATTCAAGAATTGGTTCACCAATCGTTTTTCTATATAGCATCTGTGTAAATATGGACCGATTTAGCAGAATAAAATTTGCTTGTTTAAATTTGTTTGAAACAGTGTCTGGAATTTTGTTGCAGCGATTTGGGGGTGCGGTAAGTCTGTCATCTGCTATCGATGTGGAGGCCTTGAAAAAAACCCAGTCTTTGGCGGCCTTGACTTTTCCCACAACTCAAAGATATATCTACCCTCAACAGTCAAGTAAACACCGCGCTATGTATTATGTTTATCATTATTGCGCTAAGAATATGAATATGAATTTGGATAGCTATAGTCGTATCGTTGTAAACCTTGTAAACTTTTGTAATGTATTAACATTACCAAAAGTAAACTCGACAAAATATGGTCTGCAGTCCTTCAAATACTTCGCAGCAAAACAGTGGAACTCGTTGCCTAATGACAAGAGAGAAATGGCAGGAACTGGTAAATTTAAGGCAAATATTAGGAGTATGAACTTTTAGAATCCTTAGGGGCGGATCATTTGACTTTTGAGGGGGGGTGTGTGGAAGATTTGAGAAAAAAATTTCCTGCAAAGCCTTTACAGTAAAAGAAAAACACTGGTCAGTGAGAAAAAAAATTCTTGCACAAACCAATTCTTCCACCCCCCCTCAAAAGTCAAATGGTCCACCCCTTAACTACAACCTTTGAAGTTTTTAGCTGCTAAATTTAAGGACAATTTTAGAAAAATGAACTTCTATATCTTAAACACTTTCAAAGCTTTTTTAAATAAACAAATATTTATGTTAATTTTTGATCTTACTTTTTCAAGTTTAAAACATATAGAATTATGTTGCTATTTTTTTTCTGGTACAACTGTAAACCAGCTTTTACTGAGCTAAGCGTGTCACCAATAAAGTATCAGTATTATATTATATTATATTATTAGTAGTCCTATTCGAGGGCTACCAGTGGTTGTTCAGTTTTTACTGTTATGTGTTACCCTCACTAAATAAAGTTACTATTATCATTATTAACACCTAACTACTTGTAGTAATCTGAATGCCACCAATGCACGTTCATCTCTCTTGTTCACCGTCTCTCAGTCTTTGCTCCAGTCTCTTGTTACTCCTGGGCTGCCTACGGACAAATCTAGGCAGACGCACCTTACAACCTCATTTTCCCTCCTAACACTTCTTCAAATTTAGCATCGTCCAACAGGGAGTACCTTCCAAGTTTGGAGTCAAAGACAAATAGCTGGTCGTCAGTAACACGAGGATCAAATCCCTTCTTCTGCAGTTCGGTTTTCAGTAACTTGAAGGTGCTGGTTGTATCCAGGCGCTCGGTCAGTCTCAGGAACACAGGCCTGGCATAACCTGGAAGGGCCGCCGTCAACTGCTTCGCCAGTTCGTCTGTATTCGTTTCCCTGTCAGGGTCCGCGATTGCAGCCATTCCTGCTCTGCCTTCCATACCTAAGGTCACAATTATCTGGCATTTTAGAGTTCGTAAGTAGCCTAGGGAATTTTGTTCTGTCAGTGCAGTTCCATACCTATAATTGCGTAATTCTGAGATAAAATTCAGTTGTAATCAAATGCGAGCACTCAAATGAAAGTAAATATGATTGTGATGATGTCGGATTTAGATGTTTTTCCAAATTCTAAAAATGTTGTCAGGTACCAAACTTTCCTAAATTCCAATCTGTTTAATACTTGCTAAAATGGTGCTTCTTATCAATCACGCAGAACATAATTTTATTTTCTTTATTGTTATCGTCATTTTTATTGCTGTAGTAATCATTGCAATAACTACACGATTTGAACTGTCCCTGTTACTGCGCATCTATTGTCGTATTCACTATTCACAACAGAATTCAGCATTACACCTCAACTCACCACACACCACACCACACCTCACATCACCACACTACACATCTCGCCACACCACCTCACCACACCACACCACCTCATCACACATCACACCACACCACACCACCTCACCACACATCACACCACACCACCACACATCACACCACACCACACATCCCCACACCTCACCGCACACCTCAATACAACTCGCCACACCATACTACACATCTCGCCACACAACCTCCCCACACTACACACCACACACATCGCCACACCACCTCACCATACCACACACAATACATCTCGCCACACCACCTCGCCACACATCACACCACACCACACCTGACCGCACACCTCACAATACAACTCGCCACACAACCTCACCACACCACACATCTCGCCACACCACCTCACCATACCACACCACACCTCACAATACACCTCGCCATATCACCTCGCCACACCACACACCTCGCCAAACCACACCGCACACCTCGCCACACCACACCACACCACACACTGCACCATTACATCTCACAACTCACCACACACCACTTCGACACACGTCACCACTACACCACACCACCAAACTGCACCACACCATAAAATATTACACCATACACCACATCACATCACATCACACCACGCTACACCCCACCTTACTACACCACTGCAAATCACGCAACACCATGTCACACAACACACCCCACCACACCACGCATCACACTACATCACACGCTACACCATATACGACACCACACACTACCAACACCACACACCTAGGAACACCACACCATACCAAACAACACACGACACACCGCTACACCACGCCATACCATACCATACCACACCATACCATACCAGACCGTACCATACCATAGTGAACCATACCCTAACGCAGCCCACACCACACCATACCACACAACACACGACACCACGCCATACCATACCATACCCTAACGCAGCCCACAC
>JAOBYH010068108.1:0-11792 GCA_025403525.1 Umimayanthus kanabou | reverse complement strand
TAGGCAACGACTCCTCCCCAGGACGCGTCAAATACACCACACTATCCGTGTCAAAGTAAATCACACGCCGACCCAACTTCTCCAGATAGCTAAACAAGTGCAGGCGCGCATGCGACGTGGTGAACCCACCAATCACCACATTCGCATTCTTCAACGAATCAACAAACCCATCCCTCTCCGCGTACACCGCATACGCCACATCATCATTGAAAAATGTCACATTCTGAACCACATACCTGTTGTCAAACAACAACTTGTACAACTCACCCGCATTCCTACAATACATTGACTTCGTCTTGGTTGGATTCTGGGCAAACTTCCCCCACAGGGAATTCAACATCAACTTAGCCAAACTCCGAATCCCCGGGTTATAGGCAACCTGCTCCGGATCCAATTCCACCCCCTCATGCTTCCAATAATCCCACACGTACGCCTTCTGCGCCGCCTCATCATCACGACACTCCGCAGGCCAACCCGAAGCCTCCTGCTTCTTCTTCGCAAAACAATTGACGTACTCCCTAAACACCTCCGTCGAACGCTCCTTCCAATGCCACACCTCATACACCTCCATAATCACATACCCCAACTCAAGCGCCTTATGCAACTCGGGCGTATACCAAACCCCCTTCAACACGCGCTGCGCACACACGTGCTTACACGTCTCCTGAGACATCTCCTCCGCACACGTCCGACACAACGGAAAATACAACTTACCGTTACACTTGTACGGCAACACCGGGATGTACAACTCACGCGGGGGCAACACTGCGCACTTGACCATGCCAAATACCGACTCCACCGGCGGAAAATTTGCCGTATAAATGTCAGGGTGACCCACAGGGTACGGACACGTCTTATTGACAAACGGGTACAGAGACGTGACATCCTTATACTCAATAATCGTCCCCTCCGGCTCCTCTTCCAACGACACATGCAACTTCAATGCGTTGGTCCGCCCCCCAAACATCCCCTCCCGCTCAGAGAGCGGCTCCGACAGACACAAACCATTCACAAAATCCATCACCTCAGGCTCCGACCGCTTCTTACCCTCCCACTCACACCCCCACATCTCAATCACCTCGTACCCACTCGCCTTCAACTTGCTCACCTTCCTCACGGTATTTGCGTGCAACGCCTCCATCCGCATCCGATTGACTGGGTTGAACGTCTCCCGATCGGGAAAGCACTTCAAACACCCGTGGAACATACACCCCTGAAACTCATACACCTCCTTACGCTCCTCGTTGAACCCGTCCACACTATACCCACACACATTCGCCTCCCCCTCCAAATGGTTCCGCCCCGTTCTTATTTTATATCCGCGCTGCGCCTGCTCGTACTCCAACCACTCGTACGCCACCTTCGACTGTACCGCCTTCGACCGATAACCACCATGCGGTATCACACCTATGGTATCCGGACGCAAAAAATTCGTACGAAAGACACGCACACACGCCGACGCGATGGTCACACTCCCGTCAAACGGTTCCAACCCCCCCGTCTCCTCCGAAAAGATCCTCCGAAATTCCATACAACACCTCCTCAAGATGTCCACGTCCGAAAAACAATACTCGTACAACTCCTTGGCAAAATCAAACACCACCCCCTCTGCAACCTGCTCACCATGCCACTTCAAAAACTTCGCACGCGCCTCAGGGTACATCCCATTCGGACCGTAAAAATGCACCTCCGGGATGGGCCCCACGTAATTCTGATTGGCGACCGTGTTAAAAAAATGTGGGAAGTACCCCTTCTTCAACTCAGTCAAACCGAACGTGGACGGTAGGCGAGACAGCGCCATGGGCAAGAAATTCAAAGAATCCAAAAAAAGAATCTTTCCCACACGCAACGAAATAATCTTCCCACCGTTCATAAGCGGATTGCACTTGACCCCCTTCACCAACAACCAATGCAAAATAAACGTACCGTCATACTTGCCGAAATTATGCGCCATCACCACCGTCTCCACATCACGCTCGTCTCGAAACAACCACTCGCAAAACTCATCATTCGCACTCTCACCATCAAACCGCCAAGTTTCTCCACCCTCATCCTGCACCACGATCAAATTCGGTACATGCTTCCCCGTCTCCTGCATGCACTCATAATCAAAAAAATAATACTCACGCTCCCTCTGCTTCCGCCTCGTCAACACCTGAATAAAACACTTGTGCTTCCACGGCACCACCTTCTTACAATTCTTACACTTCATGGTATAGCACTTATGCTCCCCATCCTTCACCAAATATTCCTTATTACACGTCACACACCGCTTCATCTTGTCACACGTAGTTATCTTCTTCCCACGACCCGCATCCTTCGTCACATGCTCATCAAAACACTTCTTCCCAAAGAAACACCGTTTACACACATCACACCAGCGCTCGTCATCCATGTCGCCATCACAACGCACCGTCTTACACTTCCTACACACCTTATTGCACTGATGCATATCCGGTTTCATGTACCCCTTCAAACACCCATCACAAAAATAGTCCAGCTTAAAAAATCCCTTCATGGTCGTAATCAAATTAAAATGATTCCCACTCAAATACAAATAAATGAGCGTCGGCGCATCCTCCCCATTATAAATCGGCGCGAAAAAATGAGACTGACTGAAAACCACAATCCGGTACTGTGGCCTCTCCAATCCCGCGTTCAAATGCTTCTCAAACCGCGCCACCTCCGCCAATCCACAATACGCATCAGGGTCCACCTCGCACTCCAGACATAACTCACGCGCCTTCTTAGTCTGATAAGCACTCCCCATCTTCCGTATACGCTCGTACTCGCGATACGCCTCGCGCGACTCGTCCTTCTTCTCTCGCACCAAAAACAACACCAAACAACGCGCCAAACACATCTTATCCTTCTGCGACACCCTAATCACAGATTCCGCATTCTTAGCATAATTCCCAATGTTAAACACCTTACCCGCCCCCATACGTCTATTTTTTGTTTTTCCACCCCCCACCGTCTGCGTGGAGTCCACCCAAATGACATTCACCTTAAAATTGTTATTCAATTCCACATTCATCCCAGACTGTATGACACGATTGACCTCATCATATATGCGGTCTACCGTCAATTCCCCCTGAGGCATAAACGACAGACTGATGGGCGAATCATTCTTAAGTCCGTCCATCTGCATGACAAATCGTATCCTGTCATTCGGGTCCCCCCTCACCACCGTAGAAAGAATGTTGGTCATCATTCGATCCACAACCTCTAGGATATTATCCACCCCCCTTACACTAGTAAGCCCCGACGGTAAGGTAAATGTATAATCACTCTCCACAGCCCCAAACTTATCCCTCCGCACCCTCTTGTTAATGGTATACAAAAGGTCACCATTGTTCACATTTCCACCCGTCTGGTCACGGATAAACTCAGGATCTTCCCAAATATCTTCCCACCCACTAGGATCAACATCAGCCATTTCATTTCCGTCTCTCTCTTGCAATCTTTCAGGTAGATAATCTTCTATCATTTCTGTATTTATCCAATCGTTAAACAGATTGTCCATATCCTCCCATTCCATCGACTCATCTAAGAATTCCATCTATAATAAAAAAACAAGACAACTACGGTTTTTTTATTCAATCGTTTTTTTATTTCCATCTTTTTTTACACATCATCAAATACGTCAATTCCATACACGGTTCGGTAATATATACGCATATCAGGATACATGCTATCATAATAACCTCTCACATCTTCATACGATGTATTTATACGCAACACCTCTTCTACATAACGGCGGTAAAGATCGTCATAATACATCTCTCCCCACGACACCACCTAGCACAAATAATCATTATTAAAAATATCGAAACTCACTTTCACTTTGTATCTCTCACCGCACACTTCACATTTTACAAACGTCTCAGGAAAATAATGATAACGCATATAAACATCCTTCCGAAAAACACGCTTATACGTAAAAATATCACATCCTGGACATAACAATTGAACATCGTCATAACACTCATCCTCGTCCTCCTCCTCCTGTCAAAAAAAAGAATCAACCCGTCATGTAATCCATAAACTTCTCATTCACGCGCACAAATTGCGTCAACCCGCAACACCTACACCGCACTGGGGCACGCAAATTATCTCCAACACATCTAACCATACGCACTTCCCACGGATACACACAGACCTCAGTCACGTAATCACAATCCCGACACTCAAACTTAATCAATTCGCGGTAGACCTACAAAAAAAGAAAAAAATCAAAATAAATTCGAACATTTCAAACGCATCATCACACCGTCACACATCCCACACTTCTCACACGTCTGTTCCGCACGCGATTTAATATCATCATCATCATCTATTATAAAAAACACATCCAGAGGGTTGCAGTTCTCACAATACATCATGAACGAGTTGACATCCCCCTAAGACGTGAATAATAAAAAAAACCAGACTCAATTTTTTTAATCATCTTTTTTATTAAATCACATCATGCTTTTACATTTTTTTTTTCTCATGCAATCTCTATATCTATTTCATATTCAATTTTGTCAATCCGTAATGCTTAGTATCTAAGTATCTTAACAATTCCATTGTCAAATCAAGCAGATAAGCCCTATCCCTACTCGACCCGTCTCTATACTTTTTCACATACAATGTACGAACACGATCCATCCAATCCAACCCCGTCCTCATCACACAACGCTTCTTATTCATTTTCGATTTTGACATGCGCGCCCTTTTCATGCTGCCTAACCACATCTACAAAAAAAATTAAAAAATCAAATCAAATCTAATGACTCGGGATCCAGCGTACAAGCAAACTTGTATAACACAACCCTAAGATCTTTATCCCCCTCCGTCCACCAAAATTTAAAAATCTTCTTCACACTGTTGCACCATTTTTCAATCTGTATAATCAAAGAAAAGTGCCCAATTCAATTCTAATTCGCTTCAACATCTTTCGATATTCCTTACACATGAAACGATACTCTTGACAGTGCTCACACCCACCCTAAAAATAAAAAAAATCATCATTTACATTTACTACAGACAAACACACCCGGATCCACCACATCTTCCATCGCTTCCTTACATCCATTTATCATCTCCCGTATTAATCTTATTCTATCTATCGCTAAAGCACATTGGGTGCTGTCAAATTCCAAACAAAGCCGCATCCCCCAAACCTTTACCTACAACATAAAAAAAATACATCAATCAATCACAACTAATTCCATTCACCTCCATCAACGTACGAAACTTGTCTCTATTCTCACAACACTTATCGCACAACAGCTCTATCTCCTCAACCTCACCCACCATCCTCCTAATCTCACAGCAATCCCACAACATCTTATTCAGTAAATCACGCTGCAATTTTATATTATCAATTATCTCATTCATATTACTATTATATATGTCCCTCTCCAGAATAAGTCTTGCACACCGAATCTTCACCTATTAACGAAAAATTGAACTCAAATCACTATCAGTAAAATCAACCTTCACAGGATCCTTACACCCCTTAGCCAAAGGCCTATGAACCGAATGAACAACCTCATACAAATGATCTAGTCTAGTCTGAAATATGTTAGACCGCAAAAAAAGACAATCAATTTTGTCATCCGTATCTGTCTTCCACTTCCTCACTCTTCCATCCACCACCTAGAAAAAATACACCCACACGCATAATCAAAAAACATTCCAATCAACCAGGTCAAAAACGTATACGTCAACAATCTAATAAAAAAATTAAAAAAACGATCAAGCATCGTCGCCTCCCTCGTTATTTGTCTCATCGCTTCGGCAAACCTCGCTATCATCTAACAAAAAAATCAAATAAAATCTCGTTTTAAAATAAGATATCTAACATACGCTGCCACACCACATCCGGTTTCTCTTTTTATCTAAAAAGAATATAAAAAAAGACCAGATGAATGCCGCGATACACAATCTACTTGCTCATGCGGCGCCTCTTGCGCTCGGCTCTCTCCTTCTCCCTGACAACAGAACTATCCAGCAACTGGTAATCAAAAAAGGGGTCCGACTCAACCTCGTCCCCATTCTTATTCTTCTTTATGACTGTTTTCTTGCCTCTCGAAATAACCCAATCATAGCAGCGCCCCTTGTTCTCCTCCTTATACTTAACAAACTCCCTCGCCAGCCGCTGGGGTATGTAAGTCCTAAAAACTGAAGTGTGATTATTCTCCAGTTCAAATATATGACCATCCCCATACTTTGATATATCCTCTATCTTCTTATAGCCTAATATATTAAATGGCTCTTCCTGGGGGACATCCGCGAACTTCATGACATTCCTCTCATCGTACTTGTTAAATAACGCCGCCGTCACAACAAACTACAAGAACAATAAATGCAAAAAACATATCACCTATCGCGTCGAGTTAATTAACAATCACCGCATGCATCAAATCAATATCTCACCTCTTCTTCCTCGTCAACGTCGTCCTTCGAGGCGGCGGCAGCAGCAGAGCGCTTGGTGTACGTGCGCTTCTTTGTGGTCTTCGGTGGCACTGCGGAAGCGGCAGCCGCTGCTACACTCTCACCACTTGCTTCACCGTTGTTACTGACAGCAGAAGCATTCTTGTCGCTAGACTTGGGAGTAGATGATGCGATGGGAGTCTCCTCAACTTCATCCTCCAGAATCTCGGCAACTTCATTGTCACTGTTGTTTACGTGATCAGCCATCTAAAGCATATAACAGCAATCAGTCCGTTCTAATAAAAAAGAATAAAAATACGATAACAAACTTAAAACATACCTTAAACTTGACTTGATTGCTTACGGCGAGTTGAAAAACCAAAGAAAGCTTCTTGAAAGAACTTGACTGCAACGCTGTTTTGAGCAAAGTGAAGGATGCAACACGCCACATCACCTATATACTCGTCATACTGACCCCACGCATTCACATTCTGCACATGCGCAGAATTTCATTAAAATAGGGGTAGGGGGGGTACCCCCATTCATATCCTCTACGCATGCGCTCGCGCGCATAACCTCAGACCGCACATTCCCCACGTTCAATATAGGGCATGCCACGTTTTCACCCATTCACTCTATTTCAGAGCGTTGACCTGTGAACACCCTACTCGTTTGCTCGCTTGGAAATTTAAGAGACTCGGACCACAACAAAAGTAAGTCGTTCTTTTAATTCATATATTTTATCACAACCTGATTTATAAACATATTAATCCATCACTTCCTTTTTTTACCAGACATGAGCGACTCTATTCCACTCCAAGACGCACATCGTGAACTTGCCGACAAACTTGTCGCGTGCGAGGAGGTGAAGAAACATGCAACCAACCCTTCCAAAGAAGAAGATCGCTGTTGCATCATCTGTCACAGGTCAGAGAGCTCACCCGCTACAACCCCTATTAAAAAACCAAAATCTGACGACAATCCTACCGACTGCGAGCCTACTTCCGCCTCTAGCGGTGAACCGTCCACCTCGTCTGCTGAACCGTCCACCTCTAGCGACGAACCCGCGGCTAAAAAGCTTAAAACGGAAGACGACGTTGTCGAACCACTCATACCCGTCCCCTGTCCCACCTGCAATGTTGCCGAAAACATTAAGCACATCCATCAAGCTTGCTACGACAAGTGGATGCTGACAGATATTAAAAAACCTAAATGCCCACACTGCCAATCACCCATCGTGCTCACCCGCGAGGATATCAATGCCATGCGTGAACGCGAAGGCCTCCCAGTTGAAAAAACGGTAACTACACATTTTGACGATCTCTTTCATTTACCTAGTCAATATTATGCCGTATTTGCTTCCTTTTCCCTCGTCAGACGGTAGAATCTCTTTTTTTCTTTTTTTCTAGTATGCGTGCTGGGTATGCGGTTCAAGAAACATTACCGTCTGTAAATTGGACGGATACTATGTTTTTTTTTGTAATTCTTGTTGTAACGAAGATTTGATCAAATGTCCCACTTGCTGTAGCCCTAGAGCTCTCTATCATGTCACCCTTCAAATGTATTGCACCTGCGGCAGACACCGCCTGCCTAGCATGACCATCATTTGTAACTCGTGCAAGGACAGCTTTAATAACTTTGATTACTCATACCACGAGGACTTCTTTGAATTTTATAGTAACGAAACAACCTTGTGCACATTTTAAATATTTTTTTTCCCTTTCAGTTATGCTCACAATGCCATAACTATGTGAGCGAATATTTTGTCACACGACACGATCTTGTACACGGTTGCATAACTATCCCTGCCTATGTGCACTGCAAAACATGTAAATATCACTATGCCATATACCCTTATACTAATCGCTACATGGTCTCGGTATACAAAATCTCACCGACACCGTGCCTCTTTCACCAATGCGTTGAAAGCTGCTGTAAGTGGAAAAAACTATATGACGACATCGTTAACGAATTTCTAATTGATAACTTGACCGACGAGACTAAATCCATTCGAGGTCTCTCTGATCTTGAAAATGAATACAACATACACTTTAGAGACTCTGACACCCCCGACACGTGGGTAGAAATCCCCGACGATACTGGACGCGCCACCACTCATGACGAGGTCACCATCGTTTACGAGACTGACGAAGACGAATTCACTTAATTTTTTCTTCTTTTTTTAGATCACCCTCAACGCATTAGATTAATACGCATCCACAGAAAAATAATAAGATAATTCTTTTCTCTCTTTTTTTTCACTTTAGGTTCGATGCATTTGCGAAAAAAGCAAATTTGGAATACCCGCTAGAATTTATTGTCACGAATACACTTTCTTAGAATACAATAACACCTATGTCTATAGAATTTGCTGCAACAGCTGCAATTTGGACATTTACCTGTCTTATAATGTCAACACCACCAATACTGTTTATGAATTTGGCCATATTCCTAAACGCGACAACCTCTTTCCGTACGGGTTGATCGTTAAAAAAAATCACTATCTATTTTCTTCCTTTATTTTTGCCTTTGACTTGCACTTGGCCAACTTTCACCCTAACGATTATTGGATCATCCGAAACTCTAAAACCCCTCATCCCCTTTCCTCTACAGACGACACTGACCGAGGCACTGGTGGCATACTACCAAATTAATCTGTTGCTCAAATATAGACTAAACATCCATTTTGGCAAAATCATTTTTTAAAAAAAGAAACATATATATCTTTGTAGTGCTATGGGTATCGCGTTCACGCATGCGACGTGTCGCATGTTTCAAGATTATATCGTTCCACCTGCACATCGCGATTTCAATGCAACCGTTGCAATAGCTCGTGGACTGAACTTGGCACATCGCCTGTCAACACAGCACCTCGCGAAGCATGCGATATTTACGGACCCATAAACACTTACTATATTTTTATCTACTGGGATTATGTAGCAGACAAATACATAAGGATATATGACACTAGTGATTGTCAACAAATGTAAAAGGATGATTTATTGTAATAAAAAATTGCTCTCTACAGATTGCTTTATTGCGTTTTAAATCACTTTTTTATAATTTTTTAAATGTACTTCTCTCTACAGATTGGCTGCAAGTGTCTAGTCTGCCACACTTACTATTATCTTGTAAAACACCCCGACATTTACAATTGCGATTGCGATTGGTTCAATTACCGCATCACGAAAAGCAAATTTGGTGGTTTTGAAATTGAAACTATGGCCTTATATTAGGTGCTTTTTTATTTGCAGGGCAACCCAATTGACGAGATATGTCGCTGGTGTAAAACTAATTTCATGACTACAAATTATCCTATGATCTACTATTGCGAATGCCGACATATGGTATATATAAATAAGGCAGGCGTCGGCGAACTAATTAGACAACCCGGTATTAGATACGGCAGAACCTTGAACGAAGTACTCACTGAAATTTATTCATGCCTCTGCCCCACTTGCAACCGACCACTTAACAAGCAGGCCATCCGGCCCTATTTTAAATGCCTCTCGTGTAACATTTATAACATTGTTCTCCCCATTAACACTTACACATCATACAAACACTGGTAATCTAAATAATACGATTGATGTGATGACTTTTGACACTGTTGTTTCCCACGCAACGATTTAATCATTGTGGTAGGAGCCAACAGCTTTCAAATTTCATTCTTCTTTTCTCTTCCCATAGATGAGGATCTGCCCTAAATGCGCCAATCACACTGTGTCTTGGAACGACATTATCACACACAACTTTAACACTGGTTATTATGACGAACTACCCACTGCAGACTCTACAGGACGCTGGCCTGCATTTACTGACGAATTTGAATGCGACAATTGCGATAGAGACTATCACATTCAATATACTCTAAAACCGAAGTCACACTACACAGGCATCATCAACGACTATTACTACTTTCCTATTTACTTGCCCGAGAACTCTTTCATACCCAGAAACTTGGCTCTCTCACCCCTCACTTAAAAATATTATCTCTTTTTTATTCTTTTCCAGAACCAGGCCATTGGGTACAAATACACCTGCTTATATCATAAATACCATCACCGACTTGATATGGGCATTAGCTACAGAAAAGTTCCCATATATAACTCAGACATTTCCACTTTGAGAAATTGTGAAATATGCAACGTCTTTCATGGGGAATTCTTTCCCATTAATGAGCCCACACGACACCTCTTTTGCACCCGACACCCTACAGACTGTGATCTTATTACGGAAACCGAATTGACACAACCACATGACATTGACCGCGAAGATTTTGTTGACATGTTCTGTTCAAGGTGTGGATTTCAACTCAAATTCTACATTAACGCCGACACTCTAAATGTGCATGTTATTGAGGCCAACTCTGACCTAGACACCGCTATTGAACGCTTTGCCAGGTTTTACTATTCACTCGAAATCCGAGATTCACACTAGCACTCTTTTTTTTATTTTTTCAGTATGACCTTAATGTTGATGGTTGCCCTCATTGTAACTTGACCTATGTTAGCTGGACACAAGTTATTATCCGTAGCAATATGGATCACATTTTTGAAGAATTGCCTACCCACTTTAGCATTAACTTTATTTGCACTTATTGCAACAATAGACACACTAGCCCATTCAGACGCGTCCCCTTAGACGCTGATCCAAATCAATATAACTTAAATTATTTTTAATTTCTTTCCTAGAATCGATACCGCGACCTTTATGATTGCTTGCAAGAAGTTGTAAACTACATTTTAGATAGACAAGAGGAATTATTGATTGCTCACTACCGATCAATCATGAACTGAAAATCACCTTTTTTGTTATTATAGATCGATCTTATTCCAACATCATGGACTGAAAACACGTGGGATTTAATGCCTATCTACACTCATTATGAAAGAATGTTGATTGAAAATACGTGGAATTTAGAACCTGTCGTCGATCATTTTGAAAGAATCTTATCTATAGAATTTATCTCTATTTAAAGGTTTTTTTTTCCTTCTCAGATATGCACTATGCGCTGGTGGGGTATGAATATGATCGTTGACAGTTGTCCACAATGTAACTCAACCTATGTTAACTGGACACAAATGATTACCCTTAGCAATATGAATCACATTTTTGAAGAATTGTCTACACATTTTACTAGCATTAATTTTATATGCATTTATTGCAACAATAGATACACTAGTTTCGTTTAGATAAAATTGCTTTTTTTCCCTCTCAGATATGCACTGTCCGCTGGTGCGGTATGACTATCGCCTTGAGCAACATCCTGTAAAAAAAATATGGAAATAAAATTATTTTTTAAACCAAACACCGTCTCGCGTGATTTTTTCGACCTCTCACACTCCCGCCGGTTAGGCATGCGGGTT
>JAOBYH010067997.1:0-11792 GCA_025403525.1 Umimayanthus kanabou | reverse complement strand
CATTTAACATATTGGACTGAAATTTTCTGACAAAACTTATCTTTCAAAGCCCTGTCATTATTCACAGCTGATCATTTGATTGCTTAGTAAGCAAAGTTAGAACCAAAAGTGACATAGATGAATGTTTACTTACCTTCACGATCAAGTCTTTAAAGGAGTGAGCAGTTTCACTGTGCAGTTGTTTTGACTTAAAGTTAAATAAGTAAATGACAGCTATCCGAATTACTCAGAATACTTAAAATCAGTAGTTTTATCTGCTATAACCGCGATGTTTCTCCTTCAGACTAACGATTTACATCTATTTTTGTAATAAGCTGAAGGAATTTACATTGTATTTACTTTACAGGCTGGTGACAACGATACTGACAGTAGAAGGGTGAGGAAATTGGCCAAAGAGCTACTGGCCTTGGAGAGAGCTTATGCCTTGCTACAGGCAACGGCTGGGAGTGCCGTTGATGCCGAGAGGGAGGAAACGGTTAGGAGTAGTGTGTTTAGATATAAGGAATATATATAAATATCAATAAATCTCACTTATTCAGGGCTCACGAAGTTTCCTCCTGGAACCTTTTTTGAAGTTTCGGAAGATGCCCTTCAGTTTTGTGGAAACATCCTTGGATTTTCAAAAAGAGTTTGTAGACAAATTGTCGAGGCTCAAAAGCGATCCTTTTTCGAAATTTCGGGAGTTTCTTGTATTTGTAGATTTGGTATATTTGGTACTAGTTTAACTTAGTTTAAAGGGTAGCGGCAACTTTCGGTTTATAAAACGAGTCCTTGAAAAACTTGATCTGATCTTCAAAAGTCCTTGAAAAAATTATGTAAAAGGTTTAAACGAACCCTGTACCAGTATTGACCTTGTCAATTACATCAAATCTTGCTCAGGTGGCACGCTACGTTATGTACCACTACTGGACTGTATCTCGGGCAAAGGGTGGTCCTGCGAACGTCATGCTTCAGAGACCCTTTTCGTCCTGCGATTTGTGAATCTGTGGAACGCTCTCCCAGCTGAGTTAAAGATGGCCTCATCAATTCGTTCTTTTAAGGAAAAACCTGACTCTCTCTTCTTTTACAGACTGAACAACATTTTTCATCAGGACAATATTTGCACTTACAAACTAGTTTGTCCTAAGTGCCGCGGTTTAACTGTTCATACTGCGTGTTCTTGTTAATTGTCAGTCAATTATATGTTGTTGTTTTTTTGGGACAATTCCCTATTTTACAGGGGGTAGGTGTCAGGTGCTAAGACCTCATAGGGGACTTTGTGTCCTTTGTTTTATGTACCATGTGCTCTGCACTAAATCGGGAAATAAACAAGTTATTAGGTACCTTTTTGAGGATAGAACCATGCCCATATAGGGTGAAGCACCCCTGTCCATTTTATATGAACCAGAGTCTCCTAGCAGGAGTTTTGGTACTGTTATAAATAATATACTTTGGATGTTAATCATCATTAATCATTTTAACCTTTCAGGAAAAGCAGCAGTTGCAGTCAGATCTGATTGACAGCCAGTCGAGGATACACAAGTTGGAGCGCATGTTGGAACAGAATATTCAGGTCAGTGTGACGGAAGAAAAATGAACCAGTTATTCTTCATTGGCGATTTAGCCAAGCATTTGGTTTGTTTAACAAAAGTTGATATTGAAATCGTCATTCGATCATGGTGCTCAATGAGTTTATCAGAAGTAAGGTTTTATATTGGAATGTTGGATGTTTAATGAGTTTATATGAAGTAAAGTATATATATAGTGGTTGTTTACGTGAGGTTGCATGTCGGCTGACGTTAGGGGTGTTAGCACTTCTTCAGAATAACACAACAGATACAATACAATACAATACAATACAATGCATGCAAGTTCTCTTGAGCCAGAGGCTTGTGTTTAAAAAGTTCGACATCAAAAGCAATTGCAAGACGGCAACAATTAAAAGGTATAAAATGGGAGAATAAGTATGTACATTGTTAATTAAAAGGGGACTTAAACCATTATGAACTAATCTTGTAATTAGGAAATTTAGAGCTAGATAGCTAAGTGTATTTAGCTAATTACAAACCAGTTTGCTGCATGCTGAAGCATTGATTGCGCTTAGAAATAGTCACTTTAACAGTAAGTATTGTCTAGTGAAGTAGGTATTGAAACATGTATGACTGTTGATTAAATGTAAAGTCGGTGGAATATCGCTGAGTAACATTGACAATGTTTTATTAATATATACAGTGGTTTAGGTTTGTCGTTCGTCAAGACTTCGACAAATATACTAAGTGAAATGAAAGCTGTTTCAGTTAAAAAGGAACTCCAAATCTGATCTACGCTCAGTTAAACCCTTGATTGCAATTTATCCCCCTTCTCCCAAAACTAATTTTGTAAACTAAGCTAATTTTTACCTATTTTGTTCTAATATTGTTAAGGAGAAAATAGAACATATCTTGAGAAATTTGGTGAGAGTAAAAGGTTTAACTAGAAGATTTTTGTAATTGTTTTTCAGGGATCTGGAGACATAGCGTCACTTCAAGAGGATAACAAGACACTGTACCAAAAGGTGACGTTAGGGATGTTGCTGAAATATTGAACGGAAAGAAGTCTTATTGTGCATCAGTGTATTGTATCTCCACGTTTTTTCACTTCATTCAGTGCTCAACATTGTAGAGCAGGGTTCTCGTGAAGTCTACAAAAGTCTTATTTTGTATTTTTGAGGCCTTGGAGATGTCTAAATTTGCCAAAATTTGCCCTTGAAGCTTTAACAGGTGTTAAATTTGGTTAAAAACCTCGTTTCTCATGGTCAAGGTTTGGAGATTGTTTGTAAACATGTAGAAGGGGCTCATTTTCTTTCCTTGTTTTATGCCCAAACTATTTTTGCATGATAGAACATGAGTTATAAGTTACACAAGTTGGCCGGTATTGTAACTTTTAATAAAAGACTGAAGAAAAATTAGGTCTTAACTTTTCCAAATTCGGGTCTTAATAGGCTTAAAAGGTTTTCAAGAAATTTGAAATTTGTGAGTTGCTAGGTATAGGAACCGTGTAAAGAGACAAAAGTGAAAAGATGTAAAGAGACTTCCTTTAAAGGGGTCTTTCGCTGCTGTGCACATGCTCAAATGTTTACCTACAAGGAAACTAAGTTACAAACTAAGATATCTTTAATACGGCACAATTGATATTCTAGTCTAAGTTTTTAAAGAAGCAAATGATATCCATGGATGGTTTGTTTGGGGTGGCCAATGAGTTGGATTGTAGTTGTTTCCCAAGTTGTAGATCTCCGTGATTGGTTTTCGGGGCCGGAACACGAATAGTCCATTTCACGGTTCCTGAAAGGTAACCAAGCTTCTACATGAAACCGAGAAGAGAAGTGAAGTGGAAATAATTATCATAAGAAAGAAACTTATTAAAGCATGTCTGTTATTTCCACTTCTCTAACTGTGCCAGGACAATCTTCGCCTCGGTTTCATGTAGAAGCTTGGTTACCTTTCAGGAACCGTGAAATGGACTATTAGTAACAAATAGTTTAATTGGTTCAAAATGCATCTTTGCAGGGCTAGATCAAAAGTCTTTTTGGTGGATTGAGACTTTGTTGGATAAAAAATACAAAAATTAGTTTCTAAAAAGAGTATATCCACTAATTCAGCCGTAAATTCGTTTGAAGCTCAGAGTCATAAGAGGTGTAAAAATACTTTTTGAAGGCTTCTTTAAATAGTTTTTCCATGAGTGTTACAAATGTAAGCTGAAGTCTATTACTGCAATATTACCAACAGGACTTTGAATCTGATCCTCAAATTTGCTTTCAGCTTGTGGCAGCAGAGAAGGAGAGAGACGCTGTGAAATACGAATTGGAGAAAAATAAGGAGGTCAGTGTTAAGGACTGGATCAGTATTTTGTGCATGTTTGTGTCATAATCCATGGCCAAAATTGTTGTAGACTCATCATTTTGGAGATGCCAAGAATGTCTTATCTTTTTGACCAGAGCTCGGTTGTTCAAAGCCCGATTAATACTAATCCTCAATAAAACCTGTAGAGTTAACCCAGGATTAGCACTAATCAAGCTTTGAACTACCGGGCCCAGTTGTCAAAAACCCATAGCATGACCATTCATATTATTAATATTCATTATGTACTATCATTATTCACTATCCACGATAACTTACAGCTGGCAACGCGGGACGGATCTCTTCAGTACAGATCTCTGAATAATATTGCAGTAGATAGTTCATCAACGTTGATTTTGGTTATAAGCTTTGATGATGTTGATTGTCCACGATTTAGAGGATTGTTTGCCACTTTCCGCTTTTCCACTGAGAATCTTCCTAGGCCGGAACAAAGTCAGTGCTAAAACTGAAATCGGACGCACCTGCTCATATCATAAACTTGTAACATCCACCTTTTCTTTATGATTTTTTTTAGAGATCTCTACCTTTGTTGAAAACAGTTCCATCTCATTTTACAAGTTTTACAAGCATTCACGTTACAGTGACTTCTCCAATTTAATTGTAACGGATTTAGTTGTTCATAAACTGAGAGTCTACATCTCTTGAGTGTTGCAAACGTGCTGGCTGCCATCACATTGGTCATAATTGTCGCTGACTTGGATTTGTGTGTAGGTTTGGGGGTAGGGAATAGAATGCGAGGGAGGGTTCTGGTGAGGTTACATACATATCTTCCCAATTTAATATAACGGGTTTAGTTGTTCTTAAACTGAGAGTCTGTATCTGTTGAGTGTTGCAAACGTGCTTGCTGCCATCACATTGGCCATGTCATTGACTTGGATTTGTGTGTAGGTTTGGGGATACGGAATAGAATGCGAGGGAGTGTCCTGGTGAGGTTATATATATATGTCTTACTTCCCAATTTAATATAACGGATTTAGTTGTTCATAAACTGAGACTCTACATCTCTTGAGTGTTGCAAACGTGCTGGCTGCCATCATGCACATTGGCCATTTTATTGACTTGGATTTGTGTGTAGGTTTGGGGATAGGGAATAGAATGCGAGGGAGGGTTCTGGTGAAGTTACATATATGTCTTACTTCTAAGGATTTAATATAAGGGAAACAATGTCTTTTTGTTCGATCTTTACCGTGTTTTACAGGATGTGAGAGATTTGCAAGATCAGCGAGAACTGTTGGAGTTTGAACTAGAGGAAATGTCTCAGCTATCAGTAAGCTAACCCTGAATATTAATGTTACTAACTGTCATGGTATTGATTTAACATTGGTTCGCTGCTTGGGTGAAGGGACGCTGCTGGGCTGCTATTTTGTTAAAAGGTGCACGTGTTGGCTTCAACTTAGAATACAAGTAGAGATCCAATAAATCACTAAAGTATTTTAATACAAGAAGTAACATCACATAATTTGAACAACAATTACTAAAGTTAACTGTTAACATATAACTCAAATTTATAATCACTAAGAAGTAAAACTGGTAGGCAATGTTTTAGGAGGAGAAGGGAGCGTTTGACTAAAAATAAAGTCCGTTTAATTACTAGTGAGACATAAATTCTAAATACATAACTGCTAAACAGGGTTCGTATGGCTCATCAGGGTTCCCGGAGTGTCTTAAAAAAGTCTTAGAAAAACGTAGTTTTTATTTTTAGGGCCTTGAAAACGTCTTAAATTTGCCAAAATTTATCCTTGAGGTCTTATAAGGTCTTAAATTTTGTTTAAAAAACTGTCGTTTCTCATGGTCAAGGTTTGAAGATTGTTTGCATGAAGAAGGGTTCGTTTACTTTCCTTGTTTTTTGTCAACACTGTTGTTGCATGATGGAATAGGAGTTATAAGTTACGTATAGGTCGGCCCATTTTGTAACTTTTTAAAAAACAGTGAAGAATAATTAGGTCTTAAATTTTGCAAATTCGGGTCTTAAAAAGTCTAAAAAGGTTCTAAATTTTGTGAGTTGCAAGCTGCAGGAACCCGGATCATGGAAAACGTGGAAAGTCGTGGACTTCCAGCTTTTTAAACTGCAGACCATGAGAAACTGAAAAATCAATTGGTGGTGGAAAATCAGGTCTGTGTGTGCATGAACGAAGTAAAACTAAGTCGTGAAGCCACAGCAAACAACTTTATGATTGATCAGCTTTGGAAAGAATTCTAGGTTATGGATTTTGTAAAATAATGTCACGGAAAATCATTGAGGAGTCATGAAATTTATATGTAAAGTTTGTATGTGTACGAGCCTTGGAAAACACGGTTTTTGTGTTGCTATACTTTTGTTAAATTTACTGGTTTGAATCGCTATAAATGCTAAAGGTAATTAACTCCAAATAAGATATTGTTAAAAAACTGTGTAAACAGTTCATTGTTAATCGTGGCTTTAATACGATTATTTTATAAAACTATGTAAAAATTAAGGGAGTCACCTATTGTGTGCAGGGGAAACGTTAACTATCAAGAACTCCAACAAAACACGTTGGCTAACGAAAACAACACGAAATCGTAGCAAACAAATGTGTTTACTGAATTGCAAAAAGAACATAAACAAACAGTGCGCATGCAACGAAAAAATAAATAAATAAAAAGATATACCAATCAAAGCCAATTTGAAACAAAGTGGAAAAGGCTGATTAAAAGTGCAACTTAAAAAGGATATAGTAAAATTAGTTGAGGAAGGTAGCAATTCAGCGAGAATTCGGTCCCACAAGTAACTCCAACCAGGCTTGCACCGGAAACTTAATTGGTTGCAAATGACTATCCACTAGTGTACAAGAACAAGATTATACCCGCCAATATGAAGTGCATCATGCACAGTACTCGGAGTTCCCGCTGGGTCCTAAAAGTCTTGGAAAAGACTTATTTGTTATTTTCTAAGGTCTTGAAAATAACAACAACAATAACAACAACAACGACATTTGTTTACGCTGAATTCCTTACAGTAGAAAATAATACAAAGGACGAAATTTACAAATTGAGTAGTGTAAGCCACCTGTAATAACCAATTGATGGCTAATTGAGACAGGACTTTTACATATGCAAAACGTAACAGTGTGTGACTTGATTCCATAGACGTCACGGTCATGATTTTCCATTGTGTTTGCTTCGTGAAATGTTAAATGAGTTTGATAAGGATGTCGAACTCTTCTTAAGAAGAATGTAAATGCCACTCCCTGTGTAGAAGGTTATTAAATATCAAACCCAAATAAAATTTTAATTTCCTTTGAACTGCCTTAAACTACAGGTTTTAAAACCTTTTTCTCTAAATTATTTTAAAAAAGGTATAAAAATGCTTAATAATTTATATGCTCTAATACTATATTCTTTCCAAGAATCAGTATGTTAACTTTCCGTTTAGGAAAAAGTTAGCTAAAATAGTATGAGACATTCTATTTGACAGTAAGGGACAAGACCCAATCTACCTATACCTTTGGCCACATTGCAAATGGTTTCTTTTCGTATTGCTGTCCTCTTCCCCTTACGAACATTAATCAAGGAAAAAAACAAAAAACAAACTGTGCATAATACTATATTTATCACACGGTTTTCTTTACACGACATTGTCTCCATATAATATATAATATCAGTCAGGGACTCAATTTTTTCTGGTTTTGTTACAGGCAATGGGCTCAGATGATGAGAATCCCTTCTCCCCAAGACAGAACGTGTTGCTAGAAAGAGGCAGATCGGAGGATGACATTCCCCAGCAGTTATCGGCCGAGGAGATCAAGGCATGTCTGGAGAAACTAGAGAATGAAAAGGTATCTTTTATTCTTTAGATTTCACTCTATAGAGTACACATTTTGTGGTGATGGAGAAAACATTGAAATTATTTGTATCTGACAGCTATAATCATCTAAATTTCCGTTTACTCGACTGGGAAATAGGGCCACTTCTACGTGGCAGCTGTTGCTGCTTGTCGACTCTTCTTGTTTTAGTATTGTTTCCGTGACTCATTCCGTGTCTTTCTCTCCCTAGTTTTCTCTAGCGTGGTTACTTTTGTTGTTCATTATTAGTCTCCTGTTTGTAGCTTCTTAGAGCATTCATCTAAGTCCCATCATTGTCATGTGCCTTGCTAGTTTGTGTGAAACTGTATTTGTCGGATTGCCTATTTTTCAACTAGTGTTGTTTTTTTAAAAACTATATAGATATTTGTAAAACCATAACGAGATCATTACTTTACTTTAATACATTTTTGTGAACTAATCTAACTTTTTCTTTACCCAGAACAATTTACTTACAGAAAAAGAACAGAGCACTTTGAAGCAGGCTAGAACATTGATAGATTCAAATGCAAAGGTACTGTAGAACTGTCATTTGTTTTGTGTAGCTGTACAGAGGGCTTTATGGGAATGTAGGTCACACCTCAAAGTTTCTGAAGATTTTCGAAACCCCGTTTTACTAATTTCAACTGCTTTCCAAAGCCCGTTCTGAAATGTTCAAACCTCCCTATGAACTGCGTGGTTGGGAAGTCATACAAGAATTACAGAATTGTAATTGTTTTACATGTGCTCAGATACGATATTTCTCTAAATACCTTTGACTACAGATCTCTGTAGCTACACACGGTCACATCAGCTGTCAGTCTGTCTGTTTTACCGTGTATAAATAAAGGATATTATTATTGTTATTGTTATATTATTAAAGTTACTGTTCAGTTTGAGCGGTGTTTTCGGTTATTGGAGCATATCTGTTATTTCGTGACGTAACCCTATAAACCTATATATCACTGAAAAGCTTATTAAATTCTCTAAATCGCTGTTCAATTTTTCATTTGGTAATGTCAAATAAATAAAGAGAACGAACGGCTCGTTTTCCGACCTTTGTGTTCCCTTTCCGATGTTCCAAGTCGGACGTGTTGCATTTGATGGCACCAATTATTACATTTTTATATTTGACACTATTTGCATTCCAAAACTGTGTCAGCGTTTTTTGAAAGGCCGCTTTGTTTGCATTTTACAGCCGAAACCCCGAAATAGCTCTTTCGTAATCGAAAGCGGCTGTGTTTTATCGTGATAACTTGAAAAGTTTTTAAAATCTTGAAAAACGCTGACACAGTTTTGGACTGCGAATAGTGTCAAATATGAAAATGTAATAAATGGTGCCATCAAACGGAACACGTCCGACTTGGAACTCCGGAAAGGGAACACAAAGGTCGGAAAACAAGGCGTTCGTTCTCTTTATTCATTTGAAATTACCGAATAAAAATTAAACAGCGATTTAGAGAATTTAATAAGCTTTTCAGTGATATAAAGGTTTATAGGGTTACGTAACGAAATAACAGAGATATGCTCCATTAACCGAAAACACCGCTCAAACTTAAGCACATTGTACTGGATGAAGACTTAGAACTATGGAATTTGGGCGTTGCATCAGTTTGCGTGTACTACGAACCTTAACTATCCCCAAATTATTCAGCTTTATGGTATTTCTTATACTGAGATACGTATCCCAGGAAGAATTACTAGAATTAAAATACTTAACTAATCCAAGAGGTAATACTTTGATTATTTTGTTTTACTGATTGTAGGAAATTGAGATTCTGCAATCAAGTGAATCATCCTTAAAGGAAAAGATAAATGACTTGAAAGAAAAGGTAAGCTTCTGAAATTGTAGACTAGGCATAGCTGGTTAACTTGGAAATATAACGACCAATAACGGTATTTCATTTAACATTTTGCTGAGCCCAAACGATCTATGATTGGGACCAAGAGTAACGCTCTGCAGACTAAAAAAATGTTTATTCTCAATTCAGTTATTTCGCATCATAGAATGTTAGTTTAAGCGAATTCAAAACCATCTGATTGAACTCGCAAACTCATCTTTTCTGTATCTGCAGCACTTAAAAGAAATGGAAATATTATCAAGTAGGAACATGGCTACACAGGGTAGTATGACGGACCTCGTGTGGACAGAACTAGTGGAATTAGAAAACCAGTACAGAGGTTATCTAGAAAACCTGCCCGGCATGGAGGAGATAATACATAGAAAGGTGGAGACAAAGGAAAGAGATTGCATGACTGATGTTACATCTGTTGACATCGATGAGCTTGAGTTGTTCCATAAACAAAATGTTGAGAACCAAGAAGACAATGTGCTTGGACAGATACACCTTGTGAATCAAGAAGACAATGTTGGGATGGAAGAAAGAGAATGCATGACTGATGTCACATCTGTTGATATTGAAGAGCTCGAGTTGTTCCATAAACAGAACCTTGTGAATCATGAAGACAGTTTCTTTGGTAGAGTTCCAACTCGAGAACAGGGTAGCCTGACAGAGCTTACCTTACCTGACATTGAATACTTTGAAGAACTAGAAGCGTTACAGGAAGAAAACGCTGTTGATGGTGTTAAGCCGCTGGTCAGTAGGCTTGGAATTCAACAGGAAGACAAGGGCGTCATGACGGAATTCACTTTGGCTGATGTTGAATACTTGGAAGAATTGGAGCTCGAGCACCAAGACTGCCCTACAAACAAGGGCGTGGGTAGTGGTATTGGAAATGGAAATAATTTTGGTTTTGGCTTCACCGAACACGAGGATAAGGCTTCCATGACTGATTTCTCTGTTTCAGATCTTGAATACTTGGAAGAAGTTGAAGAAACTCACCAAAATTGTGTCATGGAAAAGGATACATATAATACCAAAACAAGTTACGGATGGAAAGAACAAGAAGAGAAAGGTTGTGGAACGGATCTTACAGTTCCAGATTTGGAATACTTGGAAGAATTTGAAAATGTCCATCAAGATTGTACAGAACTTAGAACTCTTCAGAACAAGGAGATTACCTCTATGAACACGAACAGAAATGAACAAGAATCTTTGACTGATTTGACTTTAACTGATCTTCAGTATCTTGAAGAGGTTGGTTTTGTTCACCAAGATTGTGGGGTTGAGAAGGATCCGCAGACAGGTCAGTCAGAAATGACAACTGACCAGAAGGAGAATTGCACCATGACAGATTTGACAATCCCAGAGGTTGATTATCTAGAACAGTTGGAAGCTGTACATAGAGAAATCATCGAGGACTACAAGTCCTTGAAAAGCAATTCTACTGCTGCTGTAGATAGAGACAACAAGGAAGTAGCAACTGAGATGACTTTCGAGGATTTGGAGTTTCTTGAAGACCTGGAGGTATTCCATAAAGAGAACGAGGAAGCTATTGAAAATGTTTTGGGAGAAAAACTAGGCAGGCTGAAGAAAACCAAAGGAGCTAGTAATGAGTATGGATTCGGAAGGAAACGAACCATTTCAAGTACAAAAACAGAGACTACTAACAAATGTAGCGTTGAAGTTATGACTGACTTAACTAACGATGGTGTGAAATATCTGGAAGAGTTCGTAAGAAAGAACAGAGATGTTATAGCAGAAAAAGAGTATATAGATAACGTTACCTTTGTACCAAGCATGCAGTCAGTATCAAGAACGCAAAGCATTAGAAAAACGGACTCGGGAGTTGGGACCGATCTTACGATACCAGATCTTGAGCACCTTGAAGAAACAGAGAATCTTTACAGAGAGTTGAGTGAGAAAGGCGTATTAGAACGAGCCGATGCCAACACAAGGGATGATAAGAATACTGAAACTGTTATGACGCTTATGGGGCTTCAACAGTTGGAAAATCTCGCAAAATCGGTTGTTGGCGAGGATGCAATGAAGAAAGAACTGAACAGAAAGCCAGGTACGTTTCTGATGTTGAATACTAGAGTCTTAATTAGTAACTCTAAATTAGTAGGGTTAGGAATTTGGCGTTTTAGCTAACTGCGGGATTTTCTGAGTAACTTAGTTTGCGAGATATGACGAACGAGAGTTTTTACCGGAAGTAAATTGTATGACGTGCGGCGTATTTTAGGAGTGAATTTCTCGAGACATGTTTTGGCTAA
>JAOBYH010067886.1:0-11795 GCA_025403525.1 Umimayanthus kanabou | reverse complement strand
GAGAGAGAGAGAGAGAGAGAGAGAGAGAGAGAGAGAGAGAGAGAGAGAGAGAGAGAGATTGCATGTGCATAATAAGGCAGGTGTTGTTTTCTGTCACAAATGGTGTAGGATTAGAGATGACTCGATTCACCAAACGAAATATCTAAAGCTATAAACATTGTTTTTCTAAAGAAAATGTTTTGCAGCACCGAGAATGGAAAATCAACTGTAAATTTAATGCTATATCATAAATGTAATGCTATTCATAGATGATTTTTTTAAATAGCAAAAAATACCCAACAATTGACTAGAACTGACTACTTAGTTACGTCCAGTTTTTCTTACATCTATTTAAGAACAAGATAACTTTGGCCGAGGCCCTGAGCTGTTACTGTCCTTTTAAATTTTTTGTTGGTCCGTTTTGAGCAACTTCAGTCTGAGATTGTTCTGAATAAGTTTTATGTTTTGAGAAAAAGGGTATTAGCTGTGAATAGAGCATTCCGTGTGAAGTATACAGATCGAAACAATGCCCTTCTAAACTGGCTCAGCTTGAGATTGTTCAAGATTGTTCGGTGTTGTAGTTTGTTCTTACAAAACAAATACGATGTAAACTCCCGCCCGGATCAAAGGAGGATAGAGTTGTATGAGAGTTGTGTAACCATACTTGGTGAGAGTTTTGTTCAACTTTCATGCGCGCCGTCAAACGAGGATGAGAGTTGTATGAGAGTTGAGTGATCAGATTTAGATGAGAGTTTTGTTCAACTCTCACGCGCGCGGTCAAACGAGGGCGAGAGTCCATAAGAGTTGGCAAAAGTTGCTTAAATGAAACATGTGAAACGCTCGTCAACTCTCATAGAAATTTTGAAAATGTTCGAAGTTGATGAGAGCGCTCAATAGTCGATGAGAGTCCAGTGAGAGTTAACAATCAAAAAGATTCGCTTAACAAACCGAATAAACCTCTCATCAACTTTCATCGAAAGTTTGACCATGTTCAAAGTTGATGAGAGCGCTCGAGAATCGATGAGAGTCTATGACAGTTGACAAGATGCGTTCAGCAAACGTGTGAAACTCTCGTCAACTCGCATCGAAATTTTGAGCATGTTAAAAGTTGATGAGAGCGCTGGAGAGTCGAAGAGAGTGCATGAGAGTTGACAAGAGTCGCTCAACTCTCATCAACACTCATCGGAATTGTGAATATGTTGAAAGCTGAGGAGAGCGCTGGAGAGTTGACGAGAGTCCATGAGAGTTGACGGGTCGCTCAACAAACATGTGAAACTCTCATCAACTCGCACCGAAATTTTGAGCATGTTCAAATTTAACGAGAGCGCTCGAGAGTCGACGAGACTACATGAGCGTTAACAAGAGTCTTAAAAAAATGTGTGAAGCTCTTATCGAACGCTCGAGAGTCGCTGAAAGCTGATGTATCAGTGATAGTTGGCGGTCAAACGAGAATGAGAGTCAAGGAGAGCCAGTTGAACTCTCATTAACTCCCATTGACTTTCCTGTTCGCTTGACCCCGGCCTAATCGATTAACCCACCATCCATGTATCTTTGAAAAAAATAATCATGAAACTCACCGTAAATTGAACTCCAACCAACCATGTATTAAAGAGCAGCCGTTAGCTGCCCGGTACTCTACTGCAGCACTTCACTGACAGCACACAGTTGACAAGATGTTTTGACACTTTCTTCGAGGATGATGTGACATTTCTCTGTCAAGACCTGAAATCACGTGACTGGATTACAAAGCTGTAAAATCCCAGATTGAACCCACCCGGATATAAGCCAACCCTTGTATCATAAGCCCATTTGTCTGTTAACAAAAAAATAGCCCACCCGGATTCAAGCCCACCCACTGTAGATCGGTATGAACGAAAGTTGCTTTGAATATAGTTAATTGAGTGCAGGAGTTTAATTTCTTATTCTCTTATATTTATAGTTTTCTTATTTTTATCTGCTGTTTTCAAACGTTTTATAGTCCACCCAGACATAAGCCCACCCTTGTACGGCCCACCAAAAACCCCTAATGGCGAGTAATGACTTGTATAAGCTGGGCTTTGATTCCGAATTTTACGTTATATATCGTACATGTGTTAATAAGCCATTTGTTACAAAGTTGCCAATAGTTGCTGTACCGAAGTTCCTTTATCATCTGAACCGAGTTACTTGCTTGTATTTAAAAATTTCCCCAAATATTGACTACACTTGTATGTGCCGCTGTACAAGGTATGGTTTTCAAGCCTTTTTGTCAACAACAGCGGAGTATAGAAAACACGATGTTTTAGGTCAGGAACAGGGTATCAAATTTAAGCGAGTTTAGAATAAAAGGTTTTGCAAAGGGCCGAATCTCGAAACAGAAATAAAACTTTAGACATTTTTCATGGTCTGTATATTTTGCAATTTGTATGCGTATCGTATGAAATAAAAATCTGTTCATTGCAGATGCTTATTGTCCAGTTTGTTTATTTAGTCGGATATTCTCTGTCTGGTTTGTTCAGTTATATTGTCATTAAAACGTCATTCTTTCGCAAACATTCTCTCTTTTGCGGAACTTGACCCGCTGTGAAAAACAAAAAGCTTTTATCTCCCGAAAAATTAACAACTAGTTGCAGTAGAAACAAATTCGAGTATTGGTTGGAATTTATTCTATCCTAAATGACTTTTTGGCGTATTTTTGTGTTGCCAAGTTAAATGGAGCTAGATCCGGACAATTATTAAAGGATAAGGGTGTGCAATCTTTATTTTTGTAAGCTCTATCCTCGTATTAAGTTTTGCCATGAACAGTACTGTATTTACTTGAATAAGCGCCGCCCTCAATTAAACGCCGCACATGGAGCAGAAAAGTTAACAAGCGCCACCCTCGAATAAGTGCCGCAGCTCTGGTGCGGCGCTTATTCGAGTGTTTCCATAAAATAATAAAATACACTGTATTCGGATAAAGTGCATCCTGTGTTAGATCTTGTGAACTTTCAGCAACAGTCAGGATTGACATCGAGTGAAGAGTTATTGAAAACCTTTCGAAAAGTATGGACGAGGCTGTTTAAATATGAAAGCCAAAACTTTAATAGGTTAGCTTCAAGTCGGTAAGCCATGAAAAAATACCCATGAAGTAAATGAAATTGTACAATCAAAATGTTTTGTCTTTGTGGTATGAGACTTTTAAATAAGCGCCGCCCTCGAATATCAAGCGCCGCACCGGATACACGCTTTTTTTTTTTATAAGAACAAACTTTATAAGAACACCCAGGCTGAGATTAGCCCAAAAATTAAGAACAAGCTAAGAACAACCACCAGGCTGAAATTTTGATAAGACAAATTTAAGAAATTTATTTGATCCTTGTATACAGATTGAGATGTACATGTATGCAAAGACTTGTTAGAATTAGCTGGGTCATCGGGTGCTGGAAGAGTGATAACACTATTGACAGTTTCAAGTTTTTTCGTATACCGCTGGATGAAACAATAGCAAACACATAATTCTTAGCGCATTTTTATTGTTCCGGGCCACTAATCCACTGTTTGGAAATATCAGGAAATAAGAACAGTTTAAGAACAACTTGAGGCTGAAATCGCCAAAAATTTAAGAACAGCCCAGCCTCAGCCGAAAGTTACTGGTTCTTATAAAAAAAAAACGTGTACACGGAAAATTTAAATATTTATTCGAGTAAATACGGTATGTCCTTGGTATGTCGGCAACGAAAATACAATTTGTTAAATTTAAACCTGCTTTCAGATCAGCATGGAGAAACTAAAAACCTGAAACAACTGTACATATATCCTGAATATTTCTGTTTCTGTTGCGTTTGTAGCAGTTTCAGTTAAAGTTTGTTAATGCTCCGGCTCAAAGTATTATGCACATTTTTGTTGTTGGATATTGCACATATGACGCTATTTTTCTCAAGTAGATGTTTTATCTAAAGCACAACGCCTGTATATAAAGCATATTCTCAATAAAAAATTATGCTACGAAATTTGTCAAGAACAGGGTATGCTTTTCTTGCTTTGGGTCAAGAACAGGGTATCATTTTGAAGCTTTTCTTGGTCAGGAAAAGGGTCAGGTCTTTGGGGTCCCAGCGGCACACCCCTACCCTAAATTTTGGGGAGTACCCCCGAGGAAGAATAGAAAGCAAAATGTGTTTTGTTTTTTTTTTTTTTTTGGGGGGGGCGAGTTATGATGAAGCTACTGCTAAACTGATCAAACATAAGTAATTTTCGAATGATGTTTGTCAATATGATTAATTTTGAAAGCCTTAATGTAAAAATAAAATCCTGTGTGGTACATTTTCTCATTCCTTGTCTTCTCAGGTGACATCCCTTGATTATACCACTCAGGTTGTATTTGTCGAGGAATCTGTAAAATTGCGGTGTTTCATAGGGTTGAGTTGTTGGCCCCACGCCCAGGGAATCACTCTTTGTCTGACCTCTACTCTTTGACCTCTCCGGTACCGGTGTCCCTGTTATGAACACGAGAGTTCTCTGGATCACAAAGGCAAAGTTCAAAGGTCGAACTTCTCATGTACCGAACCTAATTCTTTCAATTAAGTACATGAATCAGTTAAGTTCGACATTTGTAATTTGGGTCGACCCAAGCACTAAGTTCGAGTGGTCCACATGGGAAGATTGACTGTGGAGCAACTTCGTTTCAAACGTCGAGCTATTCACGTACTTAATTGAAAGAATTAGGTTCGGTACAGTTAAGTCTATTACACGGTCAAGCAAAGTTAACCGAAAACAGACGAATTGCACACGGCTGAATAAAAAGATAAAAGACGCGATTGATTTAGGGACCAGTCATTATTTGTGGCAGAAGTGGGGCCTGAAGAGAAAATGTGGGGTAACAAGAAACACCACATTGTCTTATGTGGGGTAAAAAAAAACCTTAAAATTAAAGGTGGAGAAAATAATTAGTAACTGTATTTCTGTATTTCCATTGATGGCGTTTTCATAAGAACGTCTGACTGAATGTTCTTAAATATTTAAGGATTTTCAACCTCCAGTGTTCTTAAAACGTTCTTAAACTTTATAACTGATAGTACTGGGTGTACATTTGATACTTTTCATTCACAGAAACCAACCGGAAACATAAATACGCTTTATTTTAAAATTAGCCGCTAGCATGGAAGCAACATGATATATAATAAATAAAAAAGATTTAAATGCAAAGTTGTACTTGCACTGGGTGATGTTGCACTGACGAACATTAGCCGATTCGAGAAACAGTTTTTCCATGATTTTGTGCAGTATCCAAAGTAAAAGTTCTTCGCCTTTCCTCAGCTTCGGGTAACTATGTTGTTAAATTTTGGGCATTTTTCAGCCTCACGTTCATATAAAAAAAAACCCTGTTCTTCTATAAAACAAAACAGAGAGTGTCAACATAATAGCTCTCCAGTTTCATGCAGACGAAAAACTTAACTCTGACATTCTGTGCCCAAATTATGAACATATTATATGTGTACATAAATACAAAAGGAAATTTGCTTGATAAAGATTCAAATACTCCACTGATAGCCTTACAAACAAAGCGTTGCCGGCACCAAAACCGACAATGGGAGGTGATTATTACAATGAGGGTGATTAACATATCATTGTTAGTGTTTCAGCGGATGAAGAAATTTTATCAGTGAAAGTTGTTGAGAAATCCATTTTTATAGGTCATCCAAACAGCTTTGTGAGCTGAGTACAAAACGACTTTTGAGAATGTAATTGGCGTAAACGGACCACGATTGCGTGCGTTCTGGGCGCACCTGCCACAATGATGTTTATATACTGAGCGTTAATCGATATTACTGATGTACGGAAGGTTTCATTTAACCAGGGGAATTTTAAGGTTAAACTTTGTCTGCTCTTTTAGTCAGCATCGCAAGGAACTCGTTTCACTTTTAAAAGCAAAATGTCGAGTGTTTATTCTAAATGTCATTGATTTATCGCGGAAAGATGAAAACGAGTGCATTTTTCTTGATTTCATTTCTCAGTCTGCAAAGATTGGCGTTGGTTTTGGCTGCAGGAAACGGTAAGCTTGTAATCTATGTATTAATGAATGTGAGTTAAAGATTGCCCAACAGATCTTAGCATCAATACTAGTATGTTTTTGGAACCGATAGCTTCTCTGAGAAGCCCTTATGGCTACTTAAACTTTGCGTTTATCTCAAAACCAAGCTGAAAGTTAGGCCGTTGTTGGTTACGAACATGTACGAATATTTAACAAAGTACTTTTTTATTGTCGGGAGCTTACCATTATGCTAATTTTTCATTAATAGCGACATTGTACTTTCGGCAAAAGCTGATGGTTGGCTGGCATTATTAATTGTCGTGCTGTTTAAAAGCACTAGTCGAAAATAGTAGAATAAAGACACAAGGACGATTGCTGTTTAATTGAGCCACTAAAAGTAAAATGCTTGGATTGTCTTTATAATATTAGTAAGTTAGTATTGCACAATGACTTACGATCCTTTAACATGTAATAATTATTTCTGAGATAAAAGCTTAAGGTCCACAACGGACAAGAGAACAAAGTGAGTTTTATCGAGAAACGAATCAGCTACTTTTTTGTTTAAAGACACACAGTGGTCGGACGAAAATGAGAGGCTGTTGAACCACCTCATGCGGTATCGACGGGGTCAAGAGATGAGGCCAGCAATTGTGTACAACTCTCCAGCGACAATCACTTTTGATATTGCTTACAGTCAGTTGCTGGGTCTGGTGAGTTGTTCTAACCGCTGTGTTTTGTTGTCGCATTAACCAGTGTTAACTAGACTCTCTTTTTTTTTTATAAGAACGTCTAATTGTTTGGTCTGCAGCTGAATATTCTTAAAGTATTTTGAGGTTTTCGGCCTCAAATGTTCTTAAAACGTTATTAAACATGATTGTTAGTATTTGGTGTATATTTGTTATTTTCCTTTCGCACAAACCAACCGGAAGCATAAATACGCTTTATTGATAAGCCACTACTATGGTCGGCAAGAAATCAACATAAGCCCTGTTTACACGGCACAAACTAACCCGGGTTCAACCCGGGTTAAAACTAACCCGGGTTGTGTTTCCACGACACTTTTCTAAATTAACCCGGGTCGAACCCAGGTTAGCAGTGTTCACACGACAAACTAACCCGTTATTAAGCATAACTACGCCTTATTGATTAGCCGCTACCCTGGCCGGAAAGAAAACAATATGATACTAAATTTAAAAAAATATTCAAAAGCAAAGTTGTACATGCACAATACTATAAGCGATGTTACACTGACGAACATTAGCCGAGAAACAAATTATCTCAATGATTTTGGGCAGTTTCCAAAATGTAAGTTCTTCGCCTTTCCTCAGTCTCAGTATGTTCTTAGCATGTTCTCAAATTTTGGGCATTTTTCAGCCTCATGTTCTTGTTAAAAAGGTTCTTATAAAAAAGAGTGTGTGTTTTTATCAGTTTATTGAATAACTTGCACGATAGTAAAAAAAACTAGAAGTGCGGAGCCACTAGTACTGTACCTTTACATAATCTCGTTTGGCTGCATGTTTTTATAATTGATGTAATAAAGCAATTTTTTTGCAGCTACTTAATTTACAAACGTTGACTTTTAAAAAGCGCGCAGCTAAAAACGCAAGGGTTGATACCACCATCCAAAGGGGTTGTGGGGGACTTAAAGTATACTTGAATTGGCAGACCGTACGCATGTAGCAATCATATGGTTTCTTTGGCTATATTATAGTCGTTTGCGTATAATGCTTTGGGTTTTTCAAAGGTCAGCTTTCTTCGATAAAAAGCTGTAATTCTCTCTCTTAACGGCAATTTGGCGTAGGCTCAAAATTAACATGTACCATTAAAAACGTAAAAGAATCGAACTTTTCCTACGTTTTGTCTCTTGGTGTCGTAACATATAATAAAATGCCATAAGCGTTGAATTTGTTTCCGTTTATTTCAAGAACAAGCCGGGTTGGAAAAAAGGTAATATCTGAGTGTCCATTCCATCAATATCTTGATATCTTTAGCTTGGTTTTTCAGTAACAAAATTTGTTTTATATATAAATAGTTCTTTAGCAATTAGCCGTTTCATTTGGAGAAAGAAAACAATAAATCATGCGCCAAAAATGTTAATGAAATGATCATCGCAGTTGTAAAAGACTTTCTGTTTAGAAACACGAGTTAATTACGCTAATCCTTTAGGCTCAAGTTGAAATCAGTTACAAGCCTCGTATTATTTGACGCACAAAAAGATTTGTCTTGAAGGCTTTCGTTTTTTTCTTTTAGATCATCAAAAAAGTTGGTCGTTCATTTTAGTTTATCAAATATCTTGCATTGTCAGCCGTTTAAAGTAAATTCATGAAACTTCTAAGACATGGTTGCTATTCAAGTGTGCTGAGTTAACTAGTTTTTGTCTTAGTCTCATGCATGATACTAAATTCTGCTGCTGAGAATTGCGCATGCCTTGCAAGTATATATATCTTAGGGAGCAACCATTTGATCACGTGGTGCTGCTCTTGAACTTTTAATTTTCGAACACGTTTACTTTTAGCAGGATCGAAATATATCTACTAATGATGAGCAGAAAAAAAAACTTGGAGACGTTTTTTGTTCAAGTTAGTTGTTAGGAATACTGTACTCGGAAACATGGTTTCTACTCAAAAAGTTTTAATGGAATACGATTTCGTTTTCCAGTTGAATGTTTTACAACATACACCTGTTTTCAAAACGTTATTATTTTGAACAGTTCAGTTATGAATCTAAAATTGGATTTATACCGGTGTCTCAAAGTTAAACTTGATGGATGGACGTGCCGTTATGTATATTTGCCTGATTTTTCTTCAACACATTTTGTTGTAAGAATGTCTAATTTTTGGGCTGAGGCTGAATGTTCTTTAATATTTTGAGGATTTCAGCAAAAACCAAGTATAGTAAATGAAAAAGATTTAAAAACAAAGTTGTACATGCACAACACTATATAGGCGCTGTTTACTGACCGGCAACATTAGCCGAGAAACTAGTTTCCATGATTTTGTGAGGTATCCAAACTAAATGTTATTCGCTTTTGCTCAGACTGGGATATGTTCTCGCATGTTCTTAAATTTTGAGCATTTTTCAGTTTCATGTTCTTATAAAAATGGTTCTTAAAAAAAAAAGAGTGTAATTATAGTCAAAGTGGAATTTTATCAACTTAGTAGGCCGGTGGTATGCGACGGGTTGTACACTAACTGTTCGTTATCAGGTATATTCAAAGTTTACATAGCTTTTGTCATGGTTTGGCAGAAGAGTTTTAAATTTCCACTTATCCGACATCTCGGTAAGTGAGTGATAATCCTGTCTAACGATGGCCATCTTGATAAGAAAAGTCAAGTTTAAAGCAATAAACGCCTTTCTATTTTCTAGAATGGGCTAAAAATGCATTGCCGACACATACTATAGCTGTAAACTACATGTTAGGAATACTTTTCAATGTAAATGTGCTCGTAGCATTACGGTATTTCCCGTATATAGTTCCTGTACTTCACTCATTCAGTTTATTGTCTGTTCAGGAAATTACTTAGGGCAATAAGTTGTACTCTTGCTTTTCTCAGCGTTTGTATTATATTGTGGCAACTTTCTCTTTTTTAACTTTTGAAGGATCACTCAGGTGTGTAACGAGAAATTTTCGTAGGTTGTGTGTAGGCAGTGACGGTGAAAACTTATACGGGGTCAGGGGCCATGCAATACGCGGGGAAATTTGAGAAAACTAGGATTGCCTTGGACTGCATTTCGCGGGTTCGGTGGAGAAAGAGAATTTAGAGTTGTTAAAAGAAGAAGTAAATCACCACTACTTGATCTTTAGTGAGCAATTTAGAAGCAAAACAGTTCATTTCTGGGTTTTTTTGTGAGTTCACATTTTGTCAGCGGAATGAGTTCTTTCAAGGCTAACCTTTTAGGCCAGTGGGAGGGAAGCGTTCACATCCGCTTCGCACCCCTCCCCCCTTGCCTAAGCGCTTGTCACTAAAAGGATATTTTTGCAAGACCTTCCACATAGAAGCACAATGTGGAAAATATTTGTATTGTTCAATCATAGGTACCAGTAGATCAAAATAATTGACAACACAGCAAACAGACACATTTTTAGGAAACATCTGCAAATCTGAATCCAATTTATGCTACAGAGACTCCCCATTTTTGTCTAGAATTCCCGGAAGAGCGGGGGCAAATGTCAATTGTTCTTCAAAATATCTAAATTACCACAGGATCAAACTACAATTACTTCTTATTCTCCTCCCCAAATGTATGGACTGCGCATGCTCATGTGCATTGCGAGGTCAAGACTTTAACTTCAGAGCCCTAGATTGTCTATTCCGTCGTAGCCAGAAAAACATTCTCTCTTCTCCTTCTCTTTTGGGTTTTGGTGTTCTACTTTGGCCTTTGCTTTGACATTTTCATTCATTTTGGTCTTATATACAGCTGTTTCAAAAAAGGTTGTCATAGTCAATAGTAGATACTGGAACCGAAAGGAACTTTGGGTACAGTCATAATGAGTGATAACGCACCAGCAAAATTTGTTGCTGTATGGCCAGGGCATTATGATAAACCTGTATTCTATATATTTTGTAAAGTCAATGCTAATAGTAATAAACTATTTGTGCTGCTTGAACCCCACAGTTCCTTTCGGTTCCAGTATCGACTACTGACTATGACAACCTTTTTTGAAATCGCTGTATACGTATAGTTTGCATCGATGATTCCTTCAAAAAAAAAAATAACATTTCACTATATGAAACGATGATGTTCCCATTGACTACAGGATGGTAAAAACCAAGTATTGACAAGCAACATTTGGGTGCGACAGGTATGTACAAGTTATTTTGTTATCATAATTTAATTTCAAGCGTGCAAACTCTAATTTGGCGTTTGTTGAGTGGATTCTGGGAGGCCTTTTACTTGAGCTAATTTGTTTTCTTCCTAAATGACTTTATCCGACAAGAAGAAGAAGAAGAAGAAGAAAAAGAAATAGTGATTGGTGCACTTGGAACAATCTCAAAGAACGCAAAAACCTGGCATGGGAAGTTAGACATTCCTGACATCATTGGAAGTGTACAGTTGTCGACCATCCTTGGAACAGCTCACATATTGCGTGAAAGTGCTGTGTTTTTAAGCTGCGGGAAGTAGCTGACACATGAAAAACAAGACCCAGAAGAACATCAAAGGACTGGAGAGAATCACACAATAATAATAATAATAATAATAATAAGGTGACACGTAGAAACTGATAAACTTGTGGCCCTCTGTAGCAGTCCACAAACCCGGCATTAGCCTACTCTTATCGACAAGTGTGTGGGTTCTTTTAAATCCCCCGATAGAACGTTGAGAGATTGGACCAACGGCTTAACGGCCCTGTCCACGGACGGTGTGGCGAAAGATGGTCGCCCAAAGTCCAACCCTCGACCAGGCCGAGGAACTGTGCCAACCTCGCACACACGATGTAAGACATTTTTAAGACCCACGTTACTAAATTAGTAGTGCTTACAGTACCGGTGATCAAGTTTGACTCCTGTACAACGTCATCCCTGTTCCACTCCTTTATTTGTTTACATACCTTCTTAGCTTTCATCTCGGTACGAGCCATTTCAGAATGAGTTCATCCGGGTAGTTATACCTGATTGAACTGTTTGTTCCGGAGTGAAATCACCGACTGCCTGGATGCGAAATTAGGCAAGTGGATTGGTTGGGTGTTTGTACGATTTCCATGTGGAGGAAGCTAGTTCCAGACTCTCTCTAAAGATGTTCTACCAATTACAAGGTTTTTGAGAAGAATTCAAATGTTGACAAAAAGGGAAAGGGAAATTATTGAATTCCTTCCCCTTATCCCCCC
>JAOBYH010067774.1:2708-19388 GCA_025403525.1 Umimayanthus kanabou | reverse complement strand
GACGCAAATCTTTTTGAAAACGGAACAAAACAATACCGTTTTCGTTTGAAAACGGTGTAGTGTGGACGGGGTCTTAAACTCTTCTGAAAAACTTGGTAGTTTATGTTACCAGCAGGAAGCTCCACCTCAGAATAAAATGTTACCAGCAGGAAGCTCCACCTCAGAATAAAAACGAATAAATAAGTGAATACAATGTAAAATTGAATGCCTCGTAAGAATTAATTGATAAAAGATAGAAATCTGATTGACCAGTAACATGAATATAAAATTAAGAAAGGTTAAAATCTGTTTTCTTTAACAAAAAAAAATTCTTAAAGCGGTGGTAAAATTTTATCAGTTTTTGAAAAACTAAAGACACATTGTTTAACTGTTAATTATATATTTACCTTCATCTTTTTTTTCTAAATATTTAATTTAGTAAAGTACCATTTTGTGTTTACACCATAACTGATCACAGCATTGTTTTGAAATTGAGAATGTGACATCACAGGTAAACGAGGAGACGTCATGCATGGAGCGTCTGGGACGGTTTGGATTGCACACCTGAAAAACCTGTACACCTGAAATACTTGCACACTTGAATCGTTTGCACACCTGGGAAACACTTACACACCTGAAACACTTAAACGCCCATGAGTCATTTTTACACCCGAAACATTTGTATATTAGAATCACTTGTACACCTGAAACACTTGTACACTTGAATCACTAGAAAACCTGAAACATTTGTGTACCTGAAACACCTTAAAGACTTGAACGTCCTTGAGTCATTTGTACACCCGAAACATTTGTACATTGGAATCATATGTACTCCTGAATCTCTTGTACAGTTGAATCACCTGAACACCTTAAACACTTGACGTAAACCTTAAACTTTTGAACACCCTTGAGACATTTGAACGCCCGAAACATTTGTACATTGGAATCACTTGTACTCATGAAACACTTGTACCCTTGAGTCGTCTGTACACTTGAGATACGTGAACACACAGTTGAAGATGAGTTTAAGAGATATAATTAAACTGCTAAACCTCAATTATACCGTTACGCAACATAAATGGTTGTCATTTCAGCTGTTGTTTTTTATTTTGACATCAAAGTTACATTCAATATCTCTTCAAAAGATTTTGCCATATTAACGTGTATTAACTTACTTAAAATACTAGCGGGTTATGTCGGAGAAAATCCAACATGAAATGTAGCCATCAAATTCTGTTTTTCCTCCTTTTTTCATAATTTTAAGAACTTCACTCATTAAAATTGTACGGTAAACATTTGTGAAATAACATAACTAGTTCAGTGAACCATTTGCTTGATTTTCTGTTGTTTTTATACAGGGTGCTTGGGATCATGTAGTTCATCCATCCGCTCCATTGCGTGTGTCCACCACCTCATTTGCGAGTTGTTTTGTTCCTATTACGTTACAATTACTTAGTTATTTTGTCGATTCACTTGTTATTTTAGACAGATAAGAGGTTAACAATAGATTAGTGTTTACTAGATAGATGCATGTTTCCAAATGAATCATTGGTCTTTGATGTTTTATCAGCTGCACTCGAAGAGTGGGCTTCCAGTCTTTAAACTTAAATGTCTGTTGTCTTCCCCACAGTTGTTCCAAGGCGTATCGCTGGCTGTAGTGGTGCAGGTGGAGTCGGGAGACGGACAGAAGATTGTCACTATTCGTTCACCGTTACAGGTAAGTCTATGCACAAGAGGCAACGCTTTCTGCTAAGAAACTTCTTTCAGCAATTCCTGGTTTGCACTGATGTCACAGAGAAAAACTTAGTAAACCTGTGGCAATAGAACATTTCTAAGCTTGCTCAGTAGGAAAAATTGCACAAATGAGCAACATTTTGGAGCATGAATGCATTTCACAACATTGATGTGGGTCAATAAGCACGAGCCGAATACTTTAACGGCGGCCATGTTGGTGCCCCTTTCAAGGACATCAACATGGCGGCCAAAACAGGAAAGTTTTGGGCAATGAACAATTTTTGCTCCAGTTAATTTGGTTTTGCTACAAATTACACTGAAGGTAATTTCCGAGTATTTTCCACGGCATTAAACATTTCAATGTGCATAAATTTATTGATTTTCGTGACCAGCGGGACTCACATAATTGTATTAATGGTCAGTGTTTAAAAACTTCAAACCTCTAGAACTGTCGAACAAAACGCCCATTCTTTCTGAGAATACTTATACAACAGTTCTAAAACATATAACAACCAGAGTTTTGCAACATCGATATTTTAGATTTAAGATTTTTTGTGACGTCACGTGCAAACCAAGAGTAGAGCTAAGTTGCCAGCATCAAGGTTTGAACAAGTCAGAATTATTCATTTACCATTTTCACTGCCATGCGACCCTGAAGTTTATAGCCCCTGTGAAGATTGTTTAGGGCTGAGTCGATCAACGACTACATACAGGTACTATTAGACTGCAAGACTGAAGACAAATTGAACCAATCACAATCAGCACACCTCAACCTGAATTTCACGTGCGTACGGCTCTGTCTCATCTACGATCTCTTTTCAAATTTAAATTTTTATTAGGGCCTCTATTGATATCGACGGTTTGCAATTGTAATTTACTGAAAGAGTTATCCTGCTTAAACAAACGTATCTATTCGGTTTGAACAATGATTTGATTGACGGCAGACCAAGACAGAATTTAGAGTGATATAAAAACTAGTCGTGTTGCAATGAGAATATTGGTAAAGGTCGTCAATTTTGTATCTTTGGACGAGTAGAACTGTATCTTGGTTTACTTTCTAACAATTTGAAATTGGTAGTTTATATAGGTCTTACACCATCAATATTTAATGTGACCGTTTACAAAGGATTAAATCTAGTTACATTCTACGCATGCGCGACAAATGGTAACCTCGCCGTTTGTTCGTTTACCCAATTTCTCTAGATTCAAAACCATTTTCCAATTCCGTTGGAGCTGTGTGTAAAGAAGGACACAAGTATTTCCAAGGTGACAGTGATTGAGGAAAACTCTGTGTACAATGTTCCACTCGTGTTGGCCTACCGCGCGGGACTGTATCTCAGACCCGCAGGATTTGGGTAAGTCACCACTCTGTGTAAAAGGTTTTACTCGTGTTGGCCTAGCGTGCGGGACTGTTTCTCAAACTTGCGGGATTCGGGTAAGTCACTACTCTGTAATCGTAAAATCACTACTCTGTGTATAATGTTCCAATCGCCTTGGCCTAGCTTGCGGGACTGTTTCTCAAACTTGCGGGATTCGGGTAAGTGCTACTCTCTGTACAATATTCCATTCGTGTTGGCCTAGCGTGCGGGACTGTATCTCAAACCTGCAGGATTCGGATGGGTCAGTCGCCTTTTGCAGGACCACTTTACACAAGGTAATTGGACAATTGTTGATTGCCTTAAAAATACCTTTATGAAAAGAGTATTGGACAATAATGTCGGAACTGTTGCGCAGGATTCTTGTACCATTAAATTGATGTTAACTATATCTGTGACGTACGCACAACTTCTTGCAACCATAGAATCTCGCCTGTATTTTTTAACTTATATTTTAAATCATATTTTATTTCAAGCGTTATTATTGTTATTATTGTCATTTCTATTATTTGTTATATATTTTTAGTCAATCAGTCAATCACTACTATATGTATAGTGTATTACTTGCTTTATCCTAGCATGCTTGACTTTTTTTGAAATCTACGAGATATGAGCAATATCAGTCATTATTCTTGTTATCAGAATTTGTTTAGATTTGTCTTTTTGATCTCAGTTTCACCAGCAATCTTTTAGTGATAATAATTCATTCTAGACATAAGAAAAATGAAATAATAAGTGTTCTGTTTACTTTTGCTGTGTGGCTCAGTTACGGTGAAACTACAGACCCCCTGATGTGGACGGCGCTGGCCAACGCTGGACACCGTGTGTTCACGTGCACCCCACCGACAAGTGCAGTCGCACCCTTCTACATTGAGGTACTTCGGATGCTGTATAATCACATTCACTCAAACACGAGGACTCTATTATCTTCCTTAAGTCACGTCAGTTTACCAAATAGGGACTTTACGAGGATGGATTATGGAATACAGTGCCACTCTGGCCCACCTTGTCGGAAGGCTTTGTAGAACGTGGCATAACACAATAGATGCTATTCTTGTTCAGTGAGATGCAAAGAAATGGCCCTGTATTCTGTAGTTTAGCGTATGCATCCGCTGTATTCACATTTTCATACAACTGTGCTAGTGCTTTCACAGTACTGAGTTTACCACCGTTTAACCATACGAATTGCAAAACCAATACAAAGTGTTTTAAACAAACAATTTGCATTTATAGAAAGTAGTTTTATATTTTATTGTAAAGTTTTATCTGATTCAATGTTATAGCTCTCTCTCTCTCTCTCTCTCTCTCTCTCTCTCTCTCTCTCTCTCTCTCTCTGTCTTGTCTATCAGTCTGTCTGTCTGTCTGTCTATCTATCTATATCTATCTATCTAAAGTGATGCCTGTTGTTCCAGGTTGACTGCGAGAAAGCACATTTTACGATGACGTTGGGAATGCTGAAGGACTCCCCTTCCTATATCTTCCACTGCTACCCACCCGTTATCCTCCACAACTACCTGCCGTATGCCCTCCACTACATGGTGGACGTGAGTTACAATCTTTACTTCATCCAACTTACAATAATAATAATAATAATAATAATAATAATAATAAGGATTCTCCTTCCTACACCTTCCACTGCTACCCTCCCGTGATCATCCACAACTACCTGCCGTATGCCCTCCACTACATGGTGGACGTGATTACAATCTTGACTTCATCCAACTAAAATGTTTTGACTAAAACCAGCGCAATGTTTTGAGAAGTGAACTGTGAATGGCTCTAAATCTGCCCTTACCACGTGTCTGATTCTTGACTTATGACTATTTTATTTCGTCTGTTTTGTATATTTACCTGCCTGTGTATTAGCTGCACATATAAACTAGTCTCTCATCACCTCAATTGTTTTTATGTATGGGGAACCGTTGCGAGTTATGTGAATTACAAAATAATGCTCATGAAAGGGAGTCAATTGTTATCTTGCATTTCTAATGTTTTGTATGATTCATTTTATAAGAGGTACTTTCTTGAAAGTATTTCACTTTTTCGAAGAATTGTCAAACGTTAGAGCGAGTGCTATGGTTTGACTTAAACACAGCTAAATCTAAGTAACGGTTGCAGTTGATAGGGTATACCACAGTATAGGGCAATGCTTTGCCTCAACCCAATGGGAGGGACTTTTAGGGCCACTTTCACTTCCTTGTCTATCGTAATTTAGCTTTTATTATAAAGTAAAAGAGTGTAAAACAGTGTTATACAAGTCTTCAATAGTCTTCATACTATGTTTTAAGAATTTTTTGCATTCTTTGCAAAAGAGGCATGACTTCAATTATTGACTTGTCACTCGCATGCAGCGTGGTTACAATGGAAACAGAAAGACTCCAGTTGTCATAAACAAAGAGTTATGTCCGGTTAAATTTAATAAAATTTGGAATTTCTTAGTGCTAGCGCAAATCCATTTGAAGCTACTTAGGGACGGTTCTTTTGATCGTATGGGGGTGGAAGAATGAATCTGTGCAAATTTTTTTCCGAAAGTGAATCACCTAACTCGTCCAGCCAGGGTTTATAACTTACAATTGATTTTAGAACCATATTAACGCCGCGTTACTTGTGTCGGACAAGGTCAATGCCAATTGTTTGAAGGTGTTGTCAATACACAACAAATGCATTGTCCAAGCCAAAGTTGAGCTAACTCAGAAACGCTGCTCTTCAACTGTACTCTGCGCAGGGCATACCGTACACGGAGCTGAAGGGAGGTAGCCACTACCCCTTGTTCTCTGTTAACATCACCAAGAAAGTCACTTTGTACATTCAGGTAAGCTGTTGTATTCCATTTTATAGTTGAACTATTAAAGGGAGGTAGCCATTACTCCTTGTTCTCTGTTGACATCACCAAGAAAGTCACTTTGTATATTCAGGTAAGCTGTTGTATTCCATTTAATAGTTGAAGTATTAAAGGGAGGTAGCCATTACTCCTTGTTCTCTGTTGACATCACCAAGAAAGTCACTTTGTACATTCAGATAAGCTGTTGTATTCCACTTAATAGTTGAACTATTAAAGGGAGGTAGCCATTACTCCATGTTCTCTGTGTTACCATTCCAGTTTTCTTCCTGTCATTCCATCCCAAACAAACAACTTCTAAACACCGAAGCCTTTGGTAAACGCGTATCCTTACTGTAACAACCAATATCTCGTCATTGATATTTACCCGTTTGACGTTATAGCTGGATGACTATCAAGGCAGCAGCTGGAATGGAAGAGTAGATCTGACCAAAGGAATGGACGAGCTGTCCAGCTTCACGTTGGAGGCCAACGGAAAATATTTCGTAAGATAATCATCGCTCTACTGATTCTTTACCGTCGCATCCGTTTGCTTAGCTAAATTCATTCTGTTCTGTCACAGGACGTCGGTGTGTTCGCCATCTTTAACGGCACACTGAACGTGACGGTGTTCAGCCCTTACTGGATGGTCAACAAGACCGGCATGTACCTGGAGTATAAAGTAAGGCATCAATCATTCATCATCACTATACCCAGTTGTCACTCACTCATCATCATTATACCCAGTTGTCACTCACTCATCATCACTATACCCAGTTGTCACTCTTTCATCATCACTATACCCAGATGTCATATCTGGAGTATAAAGTAAGACAATTAACAATTATTCTCTGAAATCGAAGGAGAATATTCTAAAAGCCACTATAAACCGAGATTAAAGATAATAATTGTAGTAGCATATACATGCAAACTCGTTTGTGCCGGCCATTGTTTCACTCCGCAAATTATCCACCTCACGGGAGGTGGATGTTGTTCGTTAGCTTAAGAAATAGCGAACCAATCAGATTGCTTGAAATACCAACATCACCGAGTTTGCATATGCTGATAGTTGATAGTTATCACCGTTTAGGTCCTTTTTCATTGTAATTTGGCAGTTTTAGGCATTGTATTTATACAAGCGAAGAGTTACTCACGAGTAAAGGATTGAGAACATCAGGACGGTTTAGTGATTTAATGAGGCATTAAACTAGTGACAAATTGAAAAAGAAGCTTTCGATCGGTTGGGTATCTATTCTTTCAGTATGATGGAATGTCATAGCGTATCTCTTTCCTAAAGTGTCCAGTTTGCTGATTCTGCTCGTTTAATTTATTAATCACTAGTTACTCCGTTGACCTAAAGCCGTTTAAAACTATCGCTTTAAAATCCGCATTTACGTATGTAGGATATGTTGTTATGTAGGATTGTGTATATCTATCTATGTATGCATGTTTTCAGGTATGTATAAATTGATATGTTATAAACAATGCCTACATTTTCATATTTGTTTATTTGCAAATTCGCCAAGGCGGGTATTATAGACAAGAGGAAAATGTGCCCCCTATTGGATCTATATACCCAACCCACATCCTTATAGAATATCCTGTATTTTTCATACGATGCCTGTTGAGAAAATATAACGAGTGACTGTTTCCTTTTTGGTTTGGTTGGCGGTGAGTGAGTGAGTTAGTGAGTTAGTTGTTTATTTTGGTGGTGTTGTAAGTATGGATGAGTGAGTGAATGGATGGATGTATGCATATAAATGCATGTGTGTATGTGTGTATGCAAGTTTGTTTGGAAAACGACAGCTGTTACATACTTGGGTGAATCCATGAATGATCTATAACTTGAAGCTGAACATGGTTAATGAAAAAGTCTACTTTTCAGACTTCAGATGCTGAAAGCGTAATTCCTCATCCGACATCGTTGAATGATGCAGTAATGCTGAGTTATCACGGCAAGGGAAACATATTCGCTAAGAAAACGGTAAGACACCACTAAAGAGATTAAGGGAGGGGAGATGTGTTAAAACGTTTTCCTTGGTAACTCGTTTTCAGATTTTCTGCAAATGCAAATGCTGCAACCGATCTAATGAAATGGTAAATTTTGTTGAAGTTACATAAAAGTGTTGAAAATATCTTAAAATGTTCATGCTGCAGCTATCATCAGCGAATGTGCGAGAAAACAAAATTTTTCTTATTAATCTGATAGTATCCCCAGGGATCTAGTCCATGAATAGCTGATAGTGCGCGGGAATGTTTGCACTCGTTGACAATATTCTTATCAATGGTTGAATGCCAAGATTCCAGAAACAAACACGTCGTCCAATCATTAACACTTCGCTCTCGATTTCAGATAATTGTTAAATATGCACATAATCTTACAACAAGAGCAAGTCGAGTAAGCGTTTTGTTATACACAGACCTACATTTCTTTTTTAAAAAAAACAGTTTTATATATATATATATTAAAAGATACATGTTTCCCCTCCAACAGACACGCGTGAGACTGCCAGAGTCTGAGTGGTCCAACAAGTTCTCCTTAGACGCGGCAGGAAGTGGCGGTTCACTCAAGATCAAGCGGCACGATAGAATTTATGAGGTATGCTGTAGCGAGCAACGTTTTAACTCTCTCAGTAGCCCCAGCCAGTTTATCAGTATGTAAATTCGCCTTACATTATCCGCACAACACATAATGTTTGGTAATGGAATAAAGCAAATGGTCATACACAGCAGTTTATCTAAACTGAAAAACAAAAATCTTCCAACCATACCATAATTACACCCTAGATTAAGAATATTCTAAAAGTAAAACAAGAAACAAAAACATTTGATGCAAACAAAACGGATGATATAAACAAAAACAGACAGTATGAACATTTGAACATTTGAAAAACGGCACACAAATTGACTTGTAAGTTGGGATACAGTAAAACCCCGCTTACAAAAACCTAGATTTTTCCAAGTTAGCCATAACTGGTTCTTATGCAAATGGTGCTTAGCAGGAAATTGGGCCAAACAGGTTCTTAAATAGGTTCTTATTTTCTTATGGAAAAAGCCTTGCTTACAGTCAGTAGTAGTTGAGATTGTCATGTAGTATTTCACTAAAGAAATACAGTTATTTGTTGCTGTGTTCATATAGACATGTTATTTTAATATCTGTATGACATTTCCAGGGTTCTGTATCATTTTTGTTACTTTGTGAAGAGCTTATAGTATTTTCTTTGATTTATAATTTTTTAATTTTGACTTTATTTGATAAAATAAGAACCTGCATTTATATTCTAGCCTAAAGATGTTCTTATGTCAAGGGTGTCTAAATCGAAAATTTTTGCCTAACAAGTTCTTAAACTCTGGGTTCTTATACGCAGGCTTCTACTGTATTGTCCTGATTAAAGACAGTGTTCAGTCTGTAAAGCAAACGAGACTTGTTTGTTTCGTTAGCTCAATTTCTGTAAGTTAAATGTTTATACTAAATGTAGTGTGCGGTTAATTTCCATTCCGACAGATCGGTATGCAGATAACGCTGTCCTACTTCAGCTTGACCAAGATCGTGGAGTTCACTCCTATGAATCTACTGGACAATCATATGGAGGTAGGCACTGATTACCGCGCAATATACTTTATTTTTTGATATAAAACAAAGTGCATCTTCTGTGTTTAATACAGATATCTCTTTCCTAGGTTCCAATCCACCTGTGTGAGTGCCCGGACGATGCAGCTCTCTCGTGGATCACAGTTGAACCAGGACAAGTGAGTAGACAGGCTGGGAGGTCACAGTTGCTGACTCACTATACATATCAGTGGCATTTTTTGGTATTGTTGTTAAATCTGCACGGTGACTCTAGTGTCGCCATTCACTATTGTGTTACCTTTTGAAATATAGTTAATGTAGCTAACGTGATTATTGGAAGACTTCATTGTATGTTTTTATAATAGTAGGTATCCCGATTTAGTGGTAAGTTACTGGTATTTTATTCTGGCACTCAATTAAAGTTTTTCTTATCTTGATCATCACCTTCATAATTAACGTAGATATTGTAGATATTTTTCAGTGGATACACATTCCGTGGAGTAGTCAAGATACTTTGCAGTTGCCCTTCTCTCTTTCAAAGGTGACTTGTAACAAACGAAGTTTCACTTTTCCTGTCAGTGCACTCCCTACTGGCCCAGCACGGTCCCGCCCAAGGACCTTGTGATTAGGGTGGGAGATGAGATGGAGATGTCGCCACGATTCAACTTCGAACCTGAGACGACTGTTCTGCTGAGGATAGCGAGCAAGGTAGAGACCAGGCATGAAACAAGTACTGGAATTTGCTAACTTTTTGATCGCAGCCAAATCACGGCCAAAATGTTTCAGGATATCTGCAATGACCCTGATCACAAACTATACACAGGGTTCCTTAGCCACCTGGAAAACCTGGAAATCCTTGAATTTTGGGATTTGTCTTTCAAGGCCTGGGATTCCTTGAGAAACCGAGGTTTCTTTCATAGGAACCTGGAAAAACCCTTTAATTTTGAGTCGGCAGTCCACCTAGTAGTAGAGTTTTACGGATTGGTTTGTTTTTTAGTCTATTAAACACTGACATTTTCAAAGTTATTTGGTAAGGGGTATTAAAGTTTGTTCCAAGTTATTGTGGATTGCTAACATTGTTGTGTTCGAGATATTATTATATAATAATAGAAAAGTTTTCTGCAGTTTTCATATTGTTAAGGAACATCAGAGTGGGTCAAATGAAGGAATTGCAGGAGGAAACTGGGTATTTCTGTGTTTGAGAGGGGGATATATCTCAATTTTTCCGGTACTGCTCGTAGAAACAAAATCAATGGTCACGTCGTCTTTTTTATAGCTGTTACAGAAAAGGAGATTTTAAGTAAGAACTTCTACTTCCTCAAGATAAAGACAATGAGTAGTGCCGTTGTGATTTAATGTCGCTTGTTTCAAATGAGGGCAATAAAACGTCGTCGTCGTTGTTGTTGTTGTTGTTGTGGTGGTGGTGGTTGTTATTATTGTTGTTCAAGAGTTTAAATACGTTTGTTGTTTTCAATAGGATAAGGGTGGAAATGGCTGATATCTTAAAGAATTCCGAGTACATGCGATGACACAGTTCACTGTAAGCGTCTTTCTCAGTTTCTAATCGTTGTGATTCTGTTACTGTGCAATGTCCAGGTGGGAGCCGTCTGTGTTAACATGTTAGACAAAGAATCTGCGGCCATCATCTCCTTCCACCCGTATTTCCCCGGAGCGTCACCTGTCAGAATTGAAAACTGCACTAAAGAACAGGTCGCTTATCAACAATCAGGGTAATTTAAAGTTCTTCTCTTGCAGTTTATAACTACAATTTGCCATTTTTTATTGCCATAAGAAGAAAACTTGCCTGTACTTTTCAACTCGCTCGTTGTGTCCTTATTTAGATATGGGCTACAAGTTTTGGAGTTTAGCTGGCTACACGAAATACTTAAGCAACACTGACAAGTTGCAAGCTAAAGCTATGAAATTTGGATATGTTAAATACGTTTGTCAACGTCACAATCGTCATGCCAATTGAGCTCATAGCCATAGTTGTAGTCATATTATAGTATTGTCTATTGATCTTAGTTTTAGCCTCAGTCGCATTATATAATTGCGTTTTCAGTGTAAGCAAGACGCACGTGCTTCCTCCCGACCACTGTATCTTGTACACCTGGGATGACCCCATGGGGAGGAAAGAGTTCATTTGGAATGTAGAAGGAGGAGAAGAAAAGATTACAACAGACTTCACCAAGGTTTGTGTGTGTGTGTGTGTGTGTGTGTATGTATGTATGTATGTATGTATGTATGTATGTATTTATTTATTTATTTATTTATATGTGTGTGTGTGTGTACGTGTGTGTGCTCGACCGTAAGGATTCAACTTAAATTACACTCGAAGAGTTGAAAGTGTCTATTATACTATGGGAAAAGTATCTATTTCATGTACTTTTAGCTACTGTACCATTTTGAATTAGTCAGAGAGGCACATAGTTCTTTGTCAGATAATCAGACATGCAGGCAGTTAGTAAGTTAAGCAGTTGGACAGTTGGGTAGCAAGGTAAATATTAAACCAGTTGAAATTTGAGATATATTGTGTAAGACCTGCTCACATCAGCTGTACATCTTACCGTGTATAAATTAAGGCTGTTATTATGATGATGATGATGATGATGATGATGATGATGATGATTGTACTTTTTCAGGCTGGCTACGGGAAATACGTGGTGGCTGGCGAGAAAACCTTCTACTGGGCCATGTTCCTGGATGGTCTACAGCGTGTGCTTTTCATCATTGATGACTTTACGCTTGCGTACAGGTCTCAAGTGGTAAGCGAAACCAGTTTGTTCTTATTTTTAGTATGCTACACTTGCCAACAAGGATATGGCTTTTGGAACGTTTAACTTTTGTCAGAATTCAGTTTGTGTCAAAAACTTAAATCTGCCAATGTTTCATTGATATGGTATCCACTTTGTTTCATTGGTATGGTATTAATTTTTTTGAAAAACTTAACAATTGACGTACTGGCTAACGTAGAAGAACTACCTAGTTTGACAGGCACACGGAACTTGTTTCAATTTGAATAAAACATAGGAGATAAGACAAGACATTTTTGTTTAACGAGGGAAACACAGATCATGAGAAAGAGTACTGAAAATCTTGTGTCCTTCTCCAATTGTGATTCTATTATTATAAGGCATTGTGTCTCCTGGGAGATAAAGAAGATTAATGATTGGAAAGTTACAAATGTAAAGTATTCATATATACAGTGTACGTATATTGTTGAAACGATGACAACTTGCGGAAGTTCAATTTTTGAGTATGTACTTGGGAAAATGTTATTGGTTTTGTAGAAAAGCAAGCACCAAGAACGTGCATGTTCGTAGTCCTTACACTTCTGAATTTATAAATCTATAAATTTTAGCTGTAGGATTGAGCAAAACATAGAACTTTCTCTCACAATTTGTAGGTAATATTGTCTTACATTGTTAGCTAAAAACAATGGTTAAAATTATAATTTTTCTTGTAATATGTGAAACGACGAAGAATGATATCGGATGTATTTCATGAGATTTGTTTCAATTTTCAAATCTTGAAATCAACCTCTTCGTGAGTTTAAAATTCCACTAAGGTTGTAAGTGTTTAGGTTATTCTTGTGCTCCAACAGTTTTATGATTCTACGGTTTCCTTAACTTGTAATAACTCGAACCAGAAGGCGCTGAGTTTAAGCGTTCTTATTTTTTTCTTGTCGCGATTGTCCAGTGCTCGCGTTACGCGAGATCAGTTTGAGTCTGCGTTACTAGAGGCGTCTCGGTAGTTCAGTAGTTAGGGCATCGGACTTAGAATCGAAAGATCCGAGTTCGATTCTCGTTGGATGCGTTTCGAACTTGTTCTTTTTTTTTCTTTGAAATTTTTTCTCTCTCTCTTCCTCTTTTCACTTATCAACAAAAAACAGTAACGTTTTAGCAACTAGATATGAATTTAAAAAATCTTTTAAATAATAACCGGCTTTTTTATGCTTTACTAGCATCCGTTCCACTTCATGCATGTAAACTGGTTCATGTTTCCCTACCAAATAACGTGTAAGTGGTAGAGAACAAGTAAGATCGAAGTATATGCTGTTTCAGTCTATTTTAAAATACCTACTAAGGGTACGGTAAGGCCCGAGTTAGGCTTTGTGTATAGCCTCTTCTTTGTTTTGTTTTCAGGAACAACCGGAGCGTGCGTCGCAAGACATCACTCTTGACCTCCAGGGCGTTGGCCTGTCACTTGTTAATAACGAGAAGAGCATAGAGGTTGCCTACATTGGAATCAGGCCGTAAGTCATTTCTCCTCAGTTTCCCCCATTACTGTTATTTCAACATCACTTGACATATTCACTTATAGCAGGGTTCCTGAGAAGTCTAGGAAAGTCCTAAAAGTCTATTTTTGATTTTGTAATTTTAAGGCATTGGAAATGTCTTTAAATCTACAAAAATTTATCTTTGAGGTCTTGTTCAAAATTGTTTTTCATTTTTCATGGTCAAGGTTTGAAGGTTTTTTGCATGTAGAAGGGCTCGTTCACTTTCCTTGTTTTATGTCAAGACTATTGTTGCACGATAGAACAGGAGTTAAAAGTTACATAAGTTGACCCGTATTGTAACTTTTAAATAAGAGATTAAAGAAAAATTAGGTCTTAGTTTTCCAAATTCGGATCTTAGAAAGTCTTAGAAAGGTATAGGTGGGTTTCAGCTATTAACGAGTCTACCAGCTCTTGGTTGGCTTTTTGGGACAAAGATTTCTTTGTTTCATGTCTCAAATTTGTTTGAATTCCAAAAGGTTTGTTTGTAAACATTACGTCAGCTGAAATCCGTCTATATACTTGACAATATATATTCAGACTGTGAGATACTAGACTCTAGCTCTTTGGTCTATACTTGCGCGGCGTAAGTATGATACTTTTCATAACCAGACCTCGAGATAGTCGTAGAATTGTGCTTGAATTGTTTGTATTGTATTGTATTCTTAACGTCTTATGCCAAGCTATGGAAAGAATTTGCATTCAAAGCGTGAAACAGCCCCTTTAAAATAGCAACCAAATAAAAGACACTTCACGTGGTCTGTGCAGGAGCGCTGTGTTGTGGGAGGAGATGAAGAAGAAAGGACGCTGGAGGACGCTGAACCTGAAATACTGTGACGAGTTAGAGGAGGCCTGGGCCCGAGTGGAGAAGGCAACGGCTGTAGGTGCTGAACCAAACTACCGTCATAAGATCGGCGATATGGAGGTAAACGGTATTATATATGCACACGTGTTTTAGGTCTGCCATTTGAACTTGTATCTGACTCATACTATGTTGACGACATGGTGGTACACTGGATACGTATACAGGTGTTCCATTTGAACTTGTCTTGTATCTGGCCTATGAACTGTCGGTACAATATAGAGGTACTAGGTGCGTTAAACATGAGTACAGATCTCTTCCATTTGAACTTGTATCTGGCCTATGAACTATTGGTAAAACATGGTCTTCCATCTGAACTTACTCTGGCAATTGGATCGTGAGTATTACTTTGTGTCTTGGAAGAGTTACAATTATCCAAGAATAGCCGATGCAGTCAACCTAACGCTCAAAGTAATCAGTGGTAATTGGGAGTGAAAGTAATGATAGCTGTAAGCAATCACATAAATGATCTGCCGTCTCGTACGATGGTTGTGTTGGTTACTATCACCTCGCTGTTTTCCCCATTAACTCATTTAGCCATAGAAAAATAACTATCGGAAAAACCGAAAATGCTCTTTGAAAGTACTGTGTGCCTTTGGGTTCAGTCCTTCCGTGGCCATGTGAATGCAATATAACCATTATCGTCATCTCTATTTGAAGGGGTGGACCATTTGACTTTCGAGGGGGGGAGGGGTGGGGGACTGGAAGATTTGAAAAGGATTCCTGAAGCACCGTAAAGCAAGCAAGAAATTCATGTTCGATGAGCTCTATATCATGCACCGCTTTTCGACTTCCTTGTTTCCCAGTAGGGGAAAAAAGTTCTTGCACTGACCAATTCTTCCACCCTTCCCCTCAATATTTAAATGTCCGCCCCTTAAAAGGCTCGTTTGTATTGAACTTCCAAGTAGATTTTCAGCTCATGGAGTCGTTATCTGTTATGCTAAAAGTCTCGTTTGTATTGAACTTGCAGGTAGATTTCCAGCTCATGGAGATGATTCGCCCGGAAAGACGCCCCATCAGGCGCACGTTTCTGCCAGGTGTCTCTCTCCGTTGCATCATCTCGCCACACGAGTTTGAACTGTTCACCAAGGTCAACTCAGTGCAGGTCTGTTCAGTAGATGAAGCTAGGAACTTTCGAACCTACAACAAACAAACTTTACTGGTTACCCCTTCACTTATGTGTCCATTTGCCGCTTGTTACTATCTTAATTATCTACGACCTGCTCCCATCTGGCCTTGTAGCTCAGTGGGTAGAGCAACGGTGATCTGCTGTGGAGGTCGTGGGATCGAATTCCACCGGGCTCAGAGATTTTTTGTCTTTTTCCGTGTGATCCCATTTCCTTTCCAGGGCAACTGCTCAATAGGAATCATATGGGATATTTATACAGCACCTCAACTTACATTTAAAATACTATACATGATGGCGAAGGGTTTGTTTCAAACCACTTATGTTAAGGAGAAAGGTAGCTTGTGTAGTACAAATAGCGCACGTGAGATTACTGATTGATTGATTGATTGATTTTGAACAAGTAATAAAGCATCAGTTTTATGAATTTTGTTTGTATAGTAGAGATAGACAATGTTTATGATTGATTGGTTGGGAATCCTTTCAAATAGTGTTTCTGTTATGTTGAAGATTGACAGCCAAGTGCCGGGATCCATGTTCCAAACTGTTCTCTGCCCCGTACCTCCACCCAAGTCACTGGCGGCGGAAAACGGTATTTCATTGTGTGTTTAGAAAGTAGCAGTGTTTGTGCGATTCCGAGTTCAATTTGAAATTAGTTTGCAGCTGTGCAAATTGTTCACATTATGAGTTCTTTGTAAAACGCTGTTCTCACGAGTAGTAATTTGGGATTAATTGTCTCTCTAGCTCCTAAGCCGTACGTGGAGATGAGCCTGGTGACAAGACAGGGAGAACATAGCCAGGTCAATCAGATCAAGTAAGAACACCTCTCAGGTTGTACAGGCCCCTGTATTCTCAACATACTGAACAACTTGTCAATCAGATCAAGTAAGAACACCTCTCAGGTTGTACAGGCCCCTGTATTCTCAACATACTGAACA
>JAOBYH010067663.1:0-11798 GCA_025403525.1 Umimayanthus kanabou | reverse complement strand
AGTAACCAACTCCAAATTTCCAGCTTTTAAACATTTAATTTGCTCAACGTTTCAGCCTCTTGGCCTTCTTCAGGAGCATAATGCACGCTCGTGCTGTATTATATACTCTGTATGATTTAAATGTCCTTACAATATAGTAGCTACTACACGTGCTAATTATATATATATAAAGTTATGGTATGCATAAAAACCTAATGCAGAGAAAAATGAATTAAAATGCCGCACTCATCAAGCATAACTAAATCATATTGTTAATGGAAGGTTTTAGCCTGCAGATCCAGTAACTCTCCTGTGCTTTTCTTATTTCTGTTTCCCTGCTCCGGACTCGTTCAAGTATGGTCAGCTTGAAGTGTTCAAGTCCACATCTTCTGAAATGCCGTACGGTGGGAATATTCTTCTGTCCAAGTTTGATATCTGAGCGGTGCTGGTTCGCTCGCCACCTCACACAGTTGCACGTTTCGCCAACGTACTGCTCATTACACTTTCTGCAGCTTACCAAATATACAACATTAGACGTTTGGCATGTTGTGTGTTGTCGCAGTGTTACACTTTCACCGGTTTCTGAGCTTGTAATAGACTGCTTAAAATTGTCGTAGTTCTTGCAGCATCCACATCTTCGGTCTACTTTGCAAGGCTGGGATTGACTGTGTCAGTGGGTCCGCCTTGGAAGTAAAGAGCGCTGTGAAAGGATCGCGTGTCTTCATAGTGCTTGGCTATGCAATGCTGACGAGCTCTAATAAGAGCGAAACAGCTGTCCATTGCTGCCACTTTCTTGGTACCTCGGCCGCGCATGCGTAGTTTTTGGTATTGTAGATGTTTTGTTGAGCACTCTGATTTTGGGACTGTACTAAACTTCTGTTATACTATTTGCATTACGCATAGCTCGCTCTTTTGAGTTTGAGCACTCTGGTATACAGACGTTCAGTCTCAAAATCCTTCTCTGAGCTGCACTGATGAGCTCTCAAAGGGCGAAACAGTACATGTCTGCAGATTGAGTAATTTGGTTGGCTCAAAAATGTTCGGCTCTGATTTTGTTAAGCTACGTCTAGTTTATATATGTAGTGTGCCACACTTGAATGGTGCATGTGTCATTATTATCGGTGGTTTGCAAGAGGGAATATTTTATGTGTTGGTGAATTTCAGCAACCCTTTCCCCGTGTAAAGCCCTTGAGAAAGGCCCGCAGTCCCAGAAACTTCCTGGAACAGACACAAAGTTTCTCCTCTACCCGCGGTGATGAACCCTGGGTACAATATTTACTTTGGGTTCACATTACTGTATCCGAGTCCTTTTTTGGTTTATTCCTAGCGTGTGCTTAAGCATTTCTGCAATAACTCCAAAAAGGTATGTCGTAGTTTTTTGTTCTGCACTACAGCTACCGCCTGTGGATTATGCACCGCCGGTTTGTTTCTCTTCCAGGCCATGGATTCTGTAAGGCGTTCTCAAACTACCACAATTCTGGCAGAGGCGGAAGAAGTTACAGCTTTCTTGTTTGAACTAGCTCACTTTTCAAGTGAATGGCGCTTCTCTCTCCCTGATGTCTTGTCTCTGTTGCAGGTAACACAGCTTTGCTATTATAATACTTTCCACACACAGTAAATTGAAACCTGCGCATAAGAGTCCTAGTCACCCTAAATGGGATTTTACGTTTTAGGTATCTACGGATAAGTTCGGATATTGAATTATTCTAGAATAAGGTCTTAAACTCTCTTTCTCAAGATTGATTAAGTTCCCATATTTGTCGAAAATGCTGACCAAACCGTTTCTTAAGGCGTGTTCACACTAGAGACGCAAACACAAGCGCAGACGCAGACGCAAGTGATGCAAGCTAAGACAGTTTTGGGCTTGCGTCTGCGTCAGTGTTTGCGTCACCTCCATTCACACTTGGAAATTTGTGAAGCAAGAGCAAACGCAAGCGCAAGGTGTGCACAAGAAAAAGGGAATTTTCCTTTTTCTTGCGTCTGCGTCTGCGTCAAGTTATACTCACACTTGTTTTTATTGCTCTTGCGTCTACGTTTACGCTTGCGTTTGCGTTGTTAGTGTGAACACGCCTTAAATGTTATTGTCCGTCCAACATCGCAGCAGCACGTTCCTGACTTTGTCGACCAAATATGGAGTAATTTCACACATATTATGACAATTGAGCTAGTGATAATTTTAGAGTATAAGTTGACCCACAAGATATTAAGTAACAATCCATTTAAAAACTAGGCAACCTTCTATTGTTCTGAGGCAATTCGCTTTCCCCATATTTGAATGTTTAGATTTTCATACTGAGAATACATCAACCTTTACACAACACGTTTTTGAGAAAAAAAGATAATGTTTTGTTTTAAAGCGGCGTTTCTTTTATGCTACAAGATTTTATCCAATCATGAGACTACAAAACAATAGCCAACAAAGGGTTCGAATTTTCTATATTCCCCATATAGAATTTTTGTTGCGTTAAATATCGGAATAGTTTCACTATAAAGGAATAAACTAGTAAACTAGAGTTAAATAAATGTACTAACTGGTGAAGTTATAGTAGATTTTCATGTTTTAGCCAATGAGGTGAGCGTTTTAAACAATATCGCAATCAGCACCTTTTTGCATTCCTTGCCGTTGGCCTGCCTAGTTGTTACTCGGACCATTACTTAAATGATAAGAAAACCAGCTCGCTTAAATAGTAATAGATCGTTGCTGTTAAAGTAAAAGTCATTTATACTGAACTTCAACTCTACTACTTCAACACTGTATTTTTTTTACCTTACAGCTCCGCGCGGGGATCCTGTGTCAGACGTGCATAGCAGTCTTGTTACGGCCTCGGTTACTTGCTCATCTGCTGGAGGTCAGTAGAATCTAGCACTGGGTCATCCTCAACTCTTAGCTGCACCTCGGACACTTTGACCGAGAGAAAAAACGACATTGTAACTGAGAACTATAAATATGTTTGGATTAATGTGATCATCACCAGGGGGAGAGGACACCTCAGAATTGGTGTGAGGTGCAATTGGAGACAAGGAAGAACAAACATTCCCCAGTTCTTTATCTTTTATACGATAGGTACTTTACTGGTCGACTAGAATTTCACGGGCTTGCCTTGTGTTCACCCTCGTTGAAAAGAATATCTTTCTTATTTACCTAAAAACTGCAAGAGCCATTAGTTGACTGATATTTTACTTGCAAGTTTATATACAACTATTTCTACAGTTTCAGATCTTGCAGTCTTTCGCTGCAGCTACACTTTAGTTAAGAATCTTAACGCAACTACAGATTTTGCAAAATCATTCTGCCGAAATTACCTACTCAGTTACGAACTCCAGAAAGATTCGTTATTAGCTGACTAATTTAATGATTGTTTCACAGTTTCGTAGCATTATTTCTTATCTCAACGATTGGTTTTTATTTTGTACCAAGGAAAAGAATAAATAGTTCGAGAAAAGCGGAGATTCGAGGTGAGCGAGCTCGACCTAGACCGTAGTAAATAATAGAGAAAATGGGGGCCAAATCCAAGGGAAACGGGAATTCAATTGGTTCCAGATAGAGCGAAGTTCGAGATAAGCGAGTTCGAGATAAGTGGAGTCAACTGTAGTTTTGTTGCGGATACGAAATTAAATGTCTGCAGGTATATTAAAGGTATATTAAAATCAATGCAAACCTGATTACTTGAATAAAACAATTCTGCTAATTATTTCTTCAAAAACGTGTAAATCAAAGTGCACGGCAAAATCTTCGGATTAAGTTCAGCAACATTTGTTTTGACGTTAGTAAAGCAGTCGGGCGTGCTGAACAAGTCAACTGTCAAGTAGAGTTCAGCTGAGATGAGAACTGTTTTCCATCTTGAGTGGACCAAATGGTATTGATGACGGAACGGGTAGAAGTTCTGACGATACTTGGCTCACCATTTGTATTGGCAGTTTGGATGGATTGATGCGATGGAACTGGACAAATTTTGCCGTCCAGCCCATCATTTTACATTTTGCCAGTCCTGGCGACTTCCAGTTCCCACTGGTAACTCTAATTATTGCGCAATAAATTCAGGAAAACAGAATTTAGTTCATTTGCGTGCGTTTTTTCATCGATTTCCAAAAAATGAATGTTAGAATTTTCTTTTCTCAGCCTATTTTATGTCAGATTCGGAAAAGTGGCCAAGACCGCTGAAGCACCCCTTTAATAACCAGTCTTGTTAAACTACAAGTGAAATCTGATATAACTGTATCGGATTGTTTTTTACTCGTGCATATTGAGTAACACTTTTCTTCAACAACAACGACTGGGGATATTTTTGGGTTTGCTAATTTGTCATAGGGCTCCTCTGTTCAAAACTTAGCGCCTTCACTCTTCCACACCTCTGATATAATACCCTGTTAAAATACTTAACTTTGGATGCGAGAATTGCTTTTCGCAGTTTAATTGCATTGCAACTTAAACCTGCACTTACAAATGTTACAACTCACAGTTTGTCTACCTACCATGAATGGCTTCATAGAGGTCACGGGTTCAAATCCCGTTGAGGTTTGAAAAATGTTTTCAGACAAATATAATATCTGCAATAGCAAATCCATATATGAATATATTTCATATACCCTTATTGTCTTACTTTATCAGGATATCCCAAGGTCTTCAATAAACACAATACGTAACATTTTTCTTTGGTGTCTGTCATTGGCCATTCAGCTCAGTGCCTTGTGTATTTTTAGATGAACTCGGGAGTTTCCATACGAGGTGGGTCCCCGGCCTTAACTGAAGTAAATGTTACACTAAGTGGATCATACTCCAGAGGATTGTTGAGATCCTACTCTACCACTGAGGATGAAGTCATTCGGACCAACCCGCTGGTTATCAAGACGCAGTCACAGTAAGTACGGAGAAGATATAATCTAATTGTGGGTGATACTCCAGAGAATCATTAAGATCCTACTCTACCACTGAGGATGAAGTCATTCGGACCAACCCGCTGGTTATCAAGACCCAGTCACAGTTAGTACGGAGAAAATATAATGTAACTGTGGGTCATACTCCAGAGGATTGTTGAGATCCTATTCTACCACTGAAGATGAAGTCATTCGGACCAAGTAACTAGTGAATCAACATATCAATAAATCAACCTATCAGTCAATCAGCCTTTCGATCTAACAATCAATAAGTCAATCAATTCTCGACGTTTTAGTATAACCACTTGGAGAAAGTATTTTGGAGTCTCGATATGTAAGCACACATTTGTTTTCTTCTACTTCGTCAGGCTACTGAAGATTTTGTGCAATGCCTTGGCCATGTTCAGACATTTCACCCCTGACATCTGTCAAATTCTTATGGATGACGTAAGTAAAGAAGTGTATGTGTATATGTTAAAATAGAGGGTCATAAGATTATCAAATTTAAAAAACAGAAAACCATTCTTGTTCTTCCTTTTCCTGGAATTTTACTTCACTGTGACTTTTTAATTTACAACATTCTAACACTATTTTGTTTAAAAGCCATTGAGTGGTTCTTTAGGGCATGTTTATGAACGAAATCGTAATCATTGTTATGATTATAATTATCCGCAATTTCGTTTCCATGGCAACTTCGCAGTTGAGCATTCGACTTCATTTTACTCAAAAAGTAGTCGTTGGACCTCCTTTTGTAATACATTAAAATTGTTTGCACATCAGTGAACATATTTTATGAAAAGTTTGAAATTATTCTGTCAGCAGTTTTTTCGCCTCCCCTATTCCTTCAATAAAAAAAGATGACGTTAAAGCCTGTAAACAGATTTTTTTAGTTTCGGTAAATGTATTCCTTGATATTCCAACGATTTAGATGCAATTGTATAAAAACAGTCAAAATACTAAAAGAGGGTGTATTTGAGACCCTGCCAAGTTGCTATGGAAATTAAAATTTCGGTTAGAATACAAGGGTTGACAAGCAGATAGAATATTGAAACACCAATCAGTGAGTCTTTTAAAAAGAAATGTTACAAATCACCTTAATATCCTTTGCCAGGGATTTTTCAGTTGGCTTGTCCCCTACCGGAGTGAGGAGAGCGCGTTGATAATTGCCCTGCGCTTGTGTCAAAATTTTATGAGAGGCGATGGAGAGTCACTCATTCACCCTAACTAACTATTTTTCTGTTTGCTGTCACGCTAGTTGATGGACGTAGAGGGTCACGCTCCAGTGGTCACGCTCGCGTTCAGCAGCCCAGCCTTAGACCACGAAGAGCCGCTGTCCTTTGGCACCTTGCTTGCTTGTCTCAACATGTGTCTAACCAACCTTAGTCCGGTAAGATTTCAATACTACCCTTCACAGGCGCCTGCGAACAGTACTAGCGAACTGGAGCGAACTGCGAGGCGCGAACCGCGAGGCATTGTGGGAAAATAAAAATATCTCATTATATTTCTAAACAGAATTCTTTTTCATTCATCCATTTATACGTAACCTTACACTGATCTGTACGGTAAACGGCACTTTATAGTTACCTGTTGTTATTATTGTTGTTGTTGTTGTTGTTGTTATTGTTATTGTTATTGTTATTGTTATTGTTATTGTTATTATTATTATTGTTGTTGTTGTTGTTATTATTATTATTATTGTTGTTGTTGTTGTTGTTATTATTATTATTGTTGTTGTTGTTGTTGTTATTCTTAATTAGTGCTGATTTTGAAAATGATTTTACAAGAAAAAACAGTGCAAATATGGATCTAAAAACATGACGTTTCGACGGTGTCATCCCGCCATTATCGAATGTGCAGAGTTTAAAGTATACTGTCAAAATAAATTCACATGGGATTGAAAGAAAGTTAAATATGTAAAATTCCATATATTACTTGGAATAAATAGTTTGGCTTTAACTGAGTCCCCTTGGGTGTTCAGGGTTGGTTTGATTTTCCGTATAAATAGCATTTCAAAAAATAAACAGTCGAATTTCCCTTGGCATCGCTTCAGCACAGTAAAGTGGCCGTGGATATCATTACGACAGTGCGCTGATGTAAGTGTCGGCGTGTGTAGCCGACATAATTCGCATCACACGAATCACACCTGTATTAATGAACAACACACTGTTGATTTACTATCGAGCGCTTGACTTCCGGTACTTTTAGTTCCTGGATTTTTTTCAATCCCATGTGAATTTATTTTGACAGTATACATAGCTCAGTACATTTTAAACTCTGCACATTCGATAATGGCGGGATGACACCGTCGAAACGTCATGTTTTTAGATCCATATTTGCACTGTTTTTTCTTGTAAAATCGTTGTTGTTATTGTTATTGTTATTATTATTATTATTATTATTAGCTGTGGTCTACTGATAAAAGAGTATGGAAGCACTTCAATAATCGTAGAATTCCGTTAACGATTCCACTACAAAAAACCAAAATATGTAAACTTTTTATTGAGCTTGGAACAGTCATTTTGTAGTAACATGATGTCATTGATTGGCTGGGCACAATATTTATGTTTGATTCTTTCAGATCGGAAACAAAAATGCAGCTGTAGCAGAAATAAGTAGAAATAAGATGAAAGGTGCGGGTAGCAGATGTAGTACTCAGTCACTCAGTGACTTCCAAGGGAGTGTAATGTTATATGCCAGAATTACAAGAAAACCGATGTAAACTGTGGCCAATCATAACAGTCATATCAGGACTGCCCGAGAACGTTTGTTTCAGTTTTGAATATTTGTTTTATAAGTCAGTTTTGCACAACTGGACTCTCACAAGCTTTCCTAGTAACACCTTACACTTGTTGGTCTTTAAAAATTACTCGTTGTTCCTGCCATGTGATAACCTGTCCAGCCGAGAAGATTGCTTGGATTTGTCCCACTACGCGGCTCCGTTTTATATTGTTGTTTGTTGTTTACTAACAACCACCAAAGTCTGAAACAAACTCTGGGGAAACCTGTCAGCTTGTTTTGAGCGGAAAGAAGTTTGAAGGGAGAGAGCTTTATGCCTCGTTTGGCCTACAGACTTTTTACTGGTAGTAAGGGGGGCATTGTACAACCCGCTACAGTTCAAAGCTCCTGCATCTGTGGCCACTCTACCGTAAACTGTTGTCTTCACTTGAACGCCAACGATCACCTTCCGCAAACTATAATCGGCGGATATCATTGAATAGGGACTGTTGCAAAAGGTTCTGCTCTTTTTTGGAATCCAATAATGATTTAACCAACGAGATTGAACTTTACAACTCTGAACATCTAAGTGCCCTCGACAATCATGTACCAATTATTACGCAGCAAATTACCGTTGGTCCTGCTGCTCCTTGCCATACGGATGTGTGGTGTCCAACCCACTGACCTTCCAAAGTCGGGAGTATTCTTGTACGGGGGAAGTGTAGCATCTGGGAAGGTTTAGGACCATGGTCCTCAAGACAGTTTTAAGTTCCAGTACTCTAGACAACTATTTTTGTCAAAAATTCTGGGTGAATTTATGGCCAGTTTGTATTGTCCACGAAAAGCATATCTTGAGGTAAAATCAAAGGAATGGACAAGAATCACCGCCTTGGCTTATTGTTCATGAGTGCACATTCTTCAGAATCGGCTTGCCTATCAGTCGTGATCGTACATGAATCAGTATTCGAATTTAGCAAATATATGATTCACGAAGTCTAATTTTTTTTGTGCCAACATAGAAAAACTATATTTCGTGATGAAGCAGCATGATATTTAGCAATCATTCCACGAACACGCGTTGAGTATGAGGTGATGAATAGCCACAGAGGCTAATTGTTTTATTAAATACCAAGTCAAAACATAATTTTTTTCCTTTTTAGCTATGCTGTGTATAAAACAGGAAAATTCTAAAGTTTACTTCCGGTTTTAAGAAACACATTCTGTGTTGTAAGCAGTTGTTTTTCCATATATGGTCAAACTCAGGGAATATCACTTTGAACATATCAAAAAGCTAGAAATTCGATAGCCATTATGTTGTTATTTAAAGTTAAATTATACGTTTGCATTACCACTGCCCCTCCCTCACTGGATATTGGAAATATCTGATGATAAACCGGAATTTTTTAGATGTTCTTTGTAACGACTACAACAACAAGTACACAAGTGTTTTGCTGGAACAAGATAGCCGAGAAATTCACAGTGAGCCCCGGTAGAAGCAGCAAAGACCGTGTACGAAATTGGAAAAGGGACTGGCGCGAGACACAGAGCGCCTGCTTTGCAGGCTACAGCGAATAAATCCAAGGGTTATCCGTAGACTATTCCGCTTACCAGACAGGTGTCCAGGCGGCCTTTATCTTCTCAACAATCTCAGCGATCAGATGAAAACCAGGTTGATCTTTGGTGTGGTCAGGAACGCTGGAAAGCGGCTAAATTGAAGGCGCTGACGAGTGTTAAGCTATAGGAAGTCGTCTGAGCGTCTCAATTCATTTGACAGTGCCATCGCATGAGCGAGCTGTTATCCTGGTCTAGAGGAGACTCTTCCCTGCTCCACAATACCTGCCTCAGCAAACCAATGAAGCGTTTTTCAACATTTTCATCACTGAAAATTCTCTTGATAACTGATAAGGCCCTCAATATATATCTAATCTTCATAGTAAAAGTTTAACACACGGTGGTAAAATTAATAAGAACGGATAATAGTAAAGGTGAAATCATGTTTTTAAACTCTAAAATCGTAACTGCAGTTTCACGCTCTGAGTGTGACGATCTTCAACTTATGGAGTGTTTATATGACAGTCTGTAGACACAGGCAACTGTTTTATAAGGCTTTCATAAAAAAGGAATTGAAGTGACTTCCTCTGTTATAAACACTTTTTTTACAATCCATTGGTCAATCATGGCGCGCGTTATTCATACCGTAAGTTGTAAATGTATGTTTTTTTTATCTATATCATATAAATGCCGCTGTATAGGGCTATTGAATTTTCAAGAAACAGTGCTAAGTATATGTGCTTGAATTCGTTAGTACCATTATTTATTGTTGTTGTCTTGTCCGACTTTGTTATTGTACCCTTTGTAGGGTGACATACGATCGCCGGTGAGGTCCCCTGTGAAAACAGCCTCGGAGATACTACCCCGGTAAGAAAAAGATATTCACCGGCAGGGTTCTTACGTCATCTGGTAATCCTTGATTTCTTTAAGGTCGTTTTAAACTATTTGTTAAAGTCTGGGAAATCCTTTAATCCATGAATTCTAAATTTGCTGCTGAGCGCACAAAAGGTGGCTGCAACTGTCCTCGTTGAACCTTGACAAATTGACGTAGTACCATGTCGTGTGCAGACATCGCGCAGGTATTTTATGTGAAATTCGTCATCTTTCGCTGGGAATTGGTTTATTTTGCCTTTGTCGCGAGAATTATTTTCAAAGCCAGATCAAGTTTGCATCAGCCTCTTGTCTGTATAGCCTTTAACTGACACATCTATTTAAGGTAATCCCCCCTTCACACACTTATTTAATGAATCGATTATTAAGAAGCAGATTTATATTATGAAAGGCCTATCCGTTGCCATGTTGCGTCCTATAACTTTCATAAAATTCATCCTCTGGTCATTTTCCCCGTTTAGTTCCTAATAACGTCTTTGGGGATCTGAGTTCTGTAATAACTTGCCGAGTGGGTGCTTACAGAATTAAGCCGGCTACTTAGTAACTTTTCGTATTGTCAAATATAACGGCCAATAGCATGAAAAGCTGGTCAGTAAAAACAAAGCATTTCTTTCACATGTAAAAGTTTTATCGTATTTTGTTCATCCAGACGACTTCGCTTCAGACTGGTGTCTTTGGGGTAAATATCCCTGAACGTCCTTGAGTTTAGCTCCTGAAAATGGGTACGAACCCTGAACCCCTGGAAAGGGGTGCGTGGGTTAAACTTGTTCACCTGACTGCCTTGTGTTGTCTAGGCACCTGCTGATGTTTGCTGTGGAGAATGCAGTCATTCTGGCCCTGTCCCAGGCCTCCCGGTATCTCAAAGATCCGACGGTTGATCTCCGGGTGAAGCAGCTGCTGAAACGAGAGCTTGGAAGCGAACTGGTAAAATACATGTTGCGACTTTTCATTGCACTTGCAATAGGATGCAATACAATGCAATAACATACGATATGATGCAGTGCACACATATTATTAAGCGGCTGACCGGTCAATCCTTGCATGTGAGGAAGTCCTTCGAGCAAGTCTAAATTATACCCATCATGTTGGCTGGCCTGCCGCCTAGTAGGATGTTTATTACATAAATGTTGAAGTTTCTTCTTTTTGCCATTTTCAGATTAAGATGTGAAAAACTGAATAAAAAGTCGGATTTGCTCTATTTATTTTATTTTGTTTTGTTTTGTTTGAACTGATTTTCGGTTTTTATTCTAGATTTTTTTACTGCTGAACACACTATACAGCTGACTCCGATTGGCTGCCAAAACTGACAAAAAGACTGTAAATCTGCTCTTTTTATTTGTTGGTCAAAGTGACGTCATTTCTTACAAACTCAAACCAGTTTTTAAATGTGTTTCCTCTCTGATAAAATCAGTGCAATTTGGAAACTTGCAATAACGAGTTCAGAACATATTGTCAGTTAAGAACATCGACCCCGAGAGTGGCAAAAGCAAGTTTGTTAATGCTGGAATTGATTGAAAGGCACGACTTGTCAAGTTTAGAGTCTACCCTCGACCAGCTCCACATTTGGCCTTGCAGTTCAGTTGGTAGAGTAACGGTGATCTGTTCCGGAGGTCGTGGGTTCGAATCCCGCCGGAGATTTTTTTCTCTTTCTCCTTGTGGGCCAATTTTTTTCTAGGATATTTCAGTTCAGCACTCCTTTCCTTATTTAAGATCATCATATCTGTTGCGCGTTGAGTTCGGTGTAAATCACGTGAAATCAGGAACCGCGGAGCAACTTTGAGATTGGG
>JAOBYH010067552.1:0-11799 GCA_025403525.1 Umimayanthus kanabou | reverse complement strand
TTTTCCCCCCCCCCCCCCCCCCCCCCGGGCCGGATAGGGTTAAAATTTGTAATAATCTTGCAAATTTGTAAAATAAAAATCACATGTCTAAAGAGGACTAAATAAAATTGTTTTTGTTGTTGACAGAAATTGTTTCTTTATTAAAAGGACAGAAAATTGTTGTTACCTACAAAAAACCTATTCGGGTTTACTGAGATTCCCTCTAACTTCACAATTGTTTGCGTTTCTTCTTGTTTACAGGAAAAAGAAAAAAAAGACTAACGAACATTTCCATGATCAAGCGTTCTTAAGAGAATATCTTAAACAATGATGAACAACAGCACGCTACTGAACACAACGTCATCGTACGCTGGATGCAGTATTAACTGGGAAACTGTTTTTGTAGCATGGTACGCTACAGATTTAGTAACCAGTCTGGCGTCCTTTATTGGAAACATTCTGCTGATTATGATTGTATACCGAACCAGAACAATAAGATCTTCCACAGACTATTTTGTCGTTAACATGGCGGCATCGGATATTTTTCTACCATTTTCTTATCTTGTTGATGACATTGTCTTTAAACGTAAAGACACAGGCTACTTATCGCAGACCACTGGTACAGTATTATGCAAGTTGTTCTATTTCCTTACGCGTGTTTCTTACGGAGTGTCAATACTATCCTTATCGGTTATTACAGTCTACAGATTCTACGCAGTAGCGTTCCCCGTGCGAGCCAGAATGCAAAACAGACGAGTACGCATTATACTTCTATTTCTTACCTGGGTCGTGCCCTTTGCTATGTCTAGCCCATGGCTTTTCTTTGACAATTTTAGTTTGAAATATCATTTCTGCTCTCTTGAACTAAACACAGACCATTTGCGTGTATAGAACGTCATGTATTTTTCACTCTTCTTCTTCCTCCCCCTACTCGTCATGTTAGTTCTGTACCTCGTGATTCTTGTCAAGTTAAGGCGACAGAGGATTCCAGGGAATTAACGCGAACTGTTCTCAAGCCGCCATAACGAAAAGGAAACAGAACTTCCGCTTAACAACCATGTTCATTACTATAACTGTGGCTTTTATTCTCTGCTGGGGAATGAATCGAGTTATGTACTTAATAAATTTGTTCTCACTCGTAACAGAATGGTGTAATTTTTTCAAAGCAAGTAACGTTGTTGTAATTTTCCCACTGATATTCCATGCCATTAACCCTGTGATATATTTCATCTTTTGTTCGTCTTATCGCCAGGGAATCAAACAACAGCTATTATCTTGCTGTTTTCGCCGTGTTCACGAACAGCACGCACCTCGTGGTGATCAAATAGAACTCGATAATATACCACCAAATGAATCTAACAATGTCCCTAACTTGGAAGTACAACCTTGATGTTAGCTCTATCGGTTGTTTTGTTATTACGTGGAATGTTTATGGTCGCAGATACACTTTGTTCTTGTCTCTTGCAATACAGTGTTCTTATACTATCTTGTAAATACGAACGTTGTTTTTTTATGTATCATTAAAGAAGCTGTACCTTTTTGATGTTATATTTCTTGTAACTAAGCAATATAAATACTTTCGTTGTTATATCTATTGTATTATTTTGAATACTTCTGTTAAAATATACCGTGCAAGTGTTTGATATAGTATGTTGTCGCTCAATACATTCGCGAGTGTCCAAAATTGAATTCCTGAACGAAACCTTCTCGGATAATTTTTTTAGCAAGTCGTTACAGTTTCCAATAATTGCTGGCACACTTTAAACACTTTTACGTTCCATCCTAATATTTACATTGTATTTCGGTGTTATTTATCTATCTTTTCGTTTTCTGACTAAAAGGAAAACAAATCTTTTTCTCAAATAACAAAGCGAAAGAAATTCTAAAATAAATCTTTTCCTCGCCGATCTATGAGTATCTTTGCATGGAATGGGCAACTACGTAAAAACCAATAATTAATATTCTATATGATTTTTTTTTTCAGTAACCTAGCAAAAACAAAACCATAGGTCACGTGACCATAATTTATTAAGACGCGACTAAAGACATACTGTTAGCAAATTGAGCCATGCACTCAAAATGTTGACCTGAAAATTGTATTGGTCGACGTTTGGTTCTGTTGCATGTTACACCGCTACTCTGATCTTCCACGTAAAGTTTAAAATAAAAATTATCTTCATTTTTTCTTTCAGTTTGTTTTAGAGAAAGACAGTTTCTAGTGGATCAGTATTAAACATCGTACAGTATAACAAATATCTCGAGTTACGTTTTAGAATTAGAGAAATTAGTTAGGCGTAACCACAATGTATGTTGGGTTCTTAGTTTGTAAGACTTCAAATGAAGGATACTACAGCCAAGCAGTTCCAGGGCTATTCGAATTAAAATTTCTATCATAATTATAAATCATTAAGGGCTGAATGACGATGGAGAAAACGACGACTTGTTTTTAAACTCTTGACTAGAGCAGAAAATTGACCACACACAAAACAAACAATGGTCAATAACAAGGAAGATATTTTGTTTTGCTTCATCAGTTATTTGAAGTAAAAATTAGTTGTGTTATTTTGGAGTCCAGTCAAGTGTTTTTACGTTTTGGATGATAAAAGCAAGTAAATATCTAACAAACTGGTGCCATCTGTGTGGTAGACATTCGTGCATGACTAAATATTCACTCAAGAAAGAATCGTGGAAGTACTGTCCCTACAGTAAAATTATAAAATAGGAAACTAATAAAAGGGAAATTGTATTGTATTATTACTATTTTGTTTTCAGTTTTGCGTTGTTGTCAAGTTAATTAATAATATTTCAGAAACTACCTTTAACCGAGTAAATGATTCATGATCACTCTTGCTATAATTTCTTTTGTACAAAGCGAAAATATCGAAGCTACTGCAATTTTTGTCATTGTCTAAAAATCGTCGTAAAAAGACGCACTCTTCGAAGTCTCTAAATGTTTTTCTAAAATGTTAAACCAAGGCCTTCAATAACCTCATCCTCATGATATTGAAAATAACTTTCCCGACGAAAAATTAAAGGAACCGTTACATACCTCCTCCCTCTTGATGGAAAAACACTTGCAAAAAAGATCTGAAAAGATCACTAACGGATTGGATAGACGTACAACCAAAATACAAATGTATACCAATTCTGCCCAAATTATCCATCAATTTCCAGAAGAAGAGCATATATAAAGTTGTTTAAACTTCTGCTGATGTTTTGCCAACAGCAATCACATTGTGAGCTTGTTCTGGTATCTGGTGTTACTTATAATCGCATTAAACTTGACTGGAAATCGAACAGAAACGCATCCTCAACAGTCCATTGTGGAATTGTAAGTTGTAGTTTATTGTTTTCGGCATTGATGAAAACTTTCGATTTGCGGAAACTTTATGAATTTTTACTTACTGTACTTACCTTTCCATCCGTCTCACGTAATTGTTCCCCAGACAACTTGTTAGTTGATCACTAGATTCAGATTGTTTACTCCTCTCTAAATCTCCATTCCTGTTCTTAACTAGTTAATTATCTAATGTATCCCTTTTGAAATGAAGAATATCAGCAGTGAGGAGAGCAATGCAAACTGCATAAAACCCAGCGTTACACAATACCGATGACGGGGTTTTTGGTCCATTGTTCAATGTTTGTTTTTCATGAAACTTCCCCAGACTTCCGGTTTTCGTTCACATCACGCAAGCTGCATGTTGAGTTGAAACAGCTAACGCTAACTGAGGTCCTAAAGCTTTACGCTTTGGCAAGCAAATGTTCAAAGGATTTATCAAGTGGGAAACAAGTTGCTTCAGAGGAAAGATAGGATTTTGAGGTAAGCAATTAGCCATTCCGGGTTATTTGTCGGCTGACTTGCACGCAAACTTCACGTGAACACGAAAGCATACCGAGTCATGAGACGTGAAGAAGCAGGTCCGCAAACTTTATATCTCGCATTTTACACAAATATCTAACTAGTAAACGATCGCTAGTATTGTGAATGGATTTAGATGAGATTTGTAGAGCTATGCTGCCGAGTGAGGAAGTCCGGCACGTTTAGTACCATTCCAGTGTAAAATGACGAATTGGGGAATTTGTTGACATGCAGTAGTGTCTCGAGCGATTCTTGCCCAAGTCTTGTTCAACAAAGCCTTGTTATTCTTTTGATGCATTCTTGCTGAGAAAAATTGTTGCATATTTTGATTTTTAAAACAATTCTCTGCACTATGAAAGTTATTTCCTTTCAGACATTAACGTTGCGGGAAGTTTTCTAAGTCGTTGAAAACAGGCCAAAATGGCCAATTTGCCAAGATTCGGTCAAGTGGTACAGCAAGAAAGCTTCATCGAAACATAGCTTTACAAGTACCCAAAAAATAATACCAGATTTTAGGTCTATAGACAATTGCTGTTATCTTAAAAGTTCTTTCGTTTCTGAACTCGATGTACCGGAGAGGTTTTTACCTGCTGAAAATAGGCTAAAATCGGCTTTGCGGCCGAACTGAAAAGTGTGGTCACTTTGTTAGCGTTTAACGTGAAAATCGAGACGTCAGTTCAAAAGTATTTTATTGCTGAAGAAAGCTCTAATGTCACTGTATTGGATGGCAATATCAGTTGGATATTTCAATACTGCGCGGCTTAGTTGAAAATTAGAGGCAGCGGCTCTTAAGAACTGTTGCTATGACAACAGTCGTTTCACAACGTGTCCGCCACTTGGTCGCCATCTTGGATTTTTCAAAAAAGTTATTTTGCGCAAAAATGCAGCAAATATTACTGAAATTAGTAGAAAACATATGTTTGCAGCCTCAAATAGGAATATAATTAAGAATAGAGTCTAAAAGAAAAAAATAGAACAAATTCTGTCAAAAAGTTACAGTTTTCTATTTCAAACTTTAATTTGCATATTTAAATATGCATAATTTATAAGTGATAACATCATCCAATTAACGTCAAAAGATGCGCACATTATCGGACTACAGGGGGGTTCACCTCCCTTTGATTTTTTGGTCTAAAATCTTTACGTCTTGACCAATTGCAAAATGCTTTTGCACAAGTGTTTCTTGATAATGAACGCATCTTTTGGCACTAATTAAGTGACGTCAGCATTGATGACGTTATCATAAAAATAAGGAAAAATAGAGTTTGCTGTCAAACTTTCTATTTTTTGAATAAAAATAATTAAAAACTCTCAGTTATATTCTTCTGATTATTTTGTAGTCTTGGGATATAAAATAATGTTTTCTTGCTGTTTTCAACAAAATGTCTCAATATTAAACAAAATCTCATAAAGCGAAAATCAAAGATGGCGCGCGGCCATGGCGTTCATTTTGGATTTTTGTTTTTGTTACCATGGCAACAGCGGCTAATTTAGTGAAGATTATCAATATGGGTCAAGCACTAATTGAATGCCAAAAGGCATGTGCTAATTCTTACCGTTTCAATCTCTCTCCGCCCCCTCAACCATATATGTTTGGCGAAAAGGCTTGACCGTTTAAGGGATAAGCTCTTGTTTGGTGATCAAGACCAGAACCAGCAGGTTCCAGAACAAGGTTATAACCGGTGAGAAAAGCTTTTACTGTTACTGAAAAGAAACGTAGTTTGTTGCCGAAAATTTTTTTCCTTTGTGAATTCCAGCTTGTATAAGAATATTCTAACACTGATGTGTATTTTTCTTTGTACTTGAAAAATGATTCAGTAGTAGTCTAAACGGGGAGGCACACAAACATTATTTTATATGGTTGTCGACTGGCGTTCAGTGGTGAATGAGTTTTGCTTACCCCAAAGATCTAATTTTACCCGAGGCCGAGGACTGAAGGCCGAGGGAAAAATTTCTTCCCGATGGTAAGCAAAAACTCATATTCCATACAATGAGAACACCAGTCAACAGCAGTCAATCTAGTTTTTACAAATCTCAATGTTCAACATTCATCAAAACTATAAAAATTATCGACATGAAGAAACATTTCTAAAGCTCTGGACAATTTTGTTTGATTGTGTTTTAAAAGAAGAATATGACATGATAGTTTGCATTTGCAGCATTTTGTGAAGCAATAATCGTGCATTTCATAGAAAAGCTTATCAGAACAAGAAGAAAAAGCGTACATAATTTCGCAAATTCTGCTCTTCAAAAAATCGGTGACATTATAGCTGTTTCTATATAAGACAGCAAAAAATAGATTTTTGAAAGATATCCTTTATTTCCCCTAGTCTAAAAAGCTGCATGAAAGTGGCTTTGAAATGCTTGAAGGAAAGTGTGGTGCAAAAATAATTGTAACTAGTATAAACCCAACAAGTGAATATCACTTTTAGCGCGCTCTGATTGGTCAAAAAAAGAAAATTTTCATCCATATTTACTTTTGGCATTCATGCGGGAAATAGAACGTTTTTGTCCGCCCTTTTTGAAGTTATTCAGATGAAAATATATTGTTTTTGAAAGTGATATTCACTTGTTGGGTTTATACTCAAACAATTATTCCCCTCAGTGTCGGTGCCCAGTGAAAAATATCAACCTACATCCTTCGCGGTTCGGTAGATTATATTCCACCATTCACTTTCACTTCGGAAAAAATCATTAACTTGCTCAACCAACAAACTCGCGTACTGTGTACAATTACTAAATAAATGTAAAACTTCCTTGTTTTACCACAGCCAGCCCAAGCTTAGAGTTAGTATTTAGTTCAGTGGAGCGATTTAGTCTTTGAACAGGACACAATACTTATGACAAAAAAGAGACCATGCGGAATATTTTCCTGTTGAAGTTAGAAGCTTGTGGTCTATGACAATGGGAGAAAGTTGGTTTACAAATCGCCGATTTGACCGGCTAGTCACGCCACCTTTGGGCCTGTCTGGAACGATCGAGTCTTCTGAAACGTGGTTTGGCTATCGTTGCTCCCACCACGCCAATGATGAACGAACCTACCCTGACGAACAACTTTTATTTCAACACAGAATGTTGTAAAGATAAAAGAAAAACCGCGAGTCACAACGAAATGTCTTCGCAAGGAACAGTCGCTGGGCCGCTGAGGCCTGCGCACGTCTAACAGCAACATAACTGCAGGCCAAACTGCCTGTTGGCGCATAGTTTTAAATAAGTCGTAAAAAGCTTTTCGACAAGATTTCGGAAGATTTTCCGAATTTTCAGTCTCAACTCTCAAAGAACTTCCTGAAACCATTTTTAAAAGATTCGCCTTAAAGTAATCACATCAGGATTGAAGTTAACAAATAATTTATTTGCAGTCGGAGATAGATCCTTTGTTGTAATTGTAGATTCTCAACTCAACTCTATGTCCAGGGAGTTTTTAGAGCGATTGAACTTAGCAAAAATTGACTTTTGGTTGATTTTTGCGCGCCTGCCAATCGAGCCAATCATGTCAACTATTTACTTTACTTTTGCCCAAATAAATTAATTCAGGATTTCTTTACCCGAACCAATTCTTCGTCTTTTTAAAATTAAAGAGCTCCTAAAATCTTTTTCCGGTCCTCGATGGCTTTAGTACGGCATACCGTGAAAGGTCTCAAACCAGGTGACCGACGCTCAGACTTCACCGACCACCGCCCCCGAAGCACAAATGAATGTTCCGAAGATGAATGGTTGAATGATACTTACTGACACCAACTCTAAATGTCATTAGCATATTTTGTTTCGTTTTCCTGATTCGAGTTTTATGTTCGTTTCTTTCTCGTTTCAAGAACAACAGTAAGCACTGACAGTATTTAAGAATTCTTAATCATAAATCAAATTTCAGGAAAATCTGAGCGGCTGCTAGTCTCGCACCGGAAAAAAAGAAGTACAATAAAATGCTTTTACGTGAGATCAACTGACAACAAGGAGATTAATTAACAACATATACATGAATATCAGCTTTTTCAGTTTGCTTCCCGCTGCAGACGTCGCCTATGACAGCACCAGTTTGTTCACATCAGACGCCCGCCACCAGTTGCGTTGGAACAACAATAGGAATTGTGAAGAAAACGTTTAACGAAAAATATATCTCATTAGGTATTCTTTCTTAGGTAGTTGAAACAATTTCACTTTGCTCCATGTTTTGGGCAATCAGATCTGCAGTAGATAGTTATGCATTATTTACCCGTAGTTTCTTTTTCAACAAAGTGAAACGTTTCTTTTACCAATAACAAAGCGTCAAACAATAAGAAAAAGTGATTTTTTTCCTAAAAAAGCCGTGAAATGGAAACATCTGCCTTGGCATTGCAGAGGTCTTATGGGTTCGAATCCTGTTTAAGGCTGGGGTTTTTTTTCAGCCAAATATTTGCAACTGCTTAAGTTGCAATTAAAACTGCGACAATCATTTCTTATCTACATTTTCTTCAATATCATGAAAATTTTTGATTAATGTATTCGAAATTGGTACGTATCTAACTCTCGTAATTAAATGGAAGCTGGATTATGTAGTAACTTTTCAAAGTTATAGCGAACATCTTATCTTCCGAGACTAAAGTTTGAGAGCTTTGAGCGAAACTAAAATATTCTGTCACCCAAGAAAGCGATGGTTGAACTATACATTCAGGTTTTTAATTTAAGTTATTTTTATTTAAAGCAGCTTTGGGTCAGATGGTAAACATTGTCATCTATGTACAACTCTTGTACGATCCAATAAAAACTACTTTGCGAAACCGGGCATGACAGTTCAACGTCACATCTGCTTTACTTCTGGGGCGTATTGGTCAGAAAAAGTTAAAAAACTAAATTTCTTCTAGATTTTAACAAACTCAAAACTTAGTGTCTTCCAGCAGAAAGCCGGTATTATAGAAACCGATGTGTTGACATTGTATTACGGAAGTTTTTGTTGTTAAATTACATTTCATCTTCTGATAGGTTTCCATTATGACTTTGAACGCAAATTTTATATTTTTTGTTTCAGTTCTTATCAAAGTCAGACCATACCTTATACTATTATTATTAACATATTAAACGGAGTAGTTGCACTACTTCAATTAATTCATACCCAATTGGTAGCCTTAACTGTCTCTTGTTAGCACATCGAGGCACTCAAAATGCTTTAAAACGGTTTATTATTTTCTTACTTACTGATATGATGAGCTGCATATTATTAAGCTGCATGTTAGACCACTCCTCTGATCTGCCGAGAAATATCTTTTTTATTTTTTGTTTCAACTGGTTACAGAGAAAGACAATTTTTCTAGTGGGTCAGTATTAAACAACGTTCAGTATAACAAATACCTGAAGTTAAGTTTTAGATTTAGAGATCAGAAATTAGGCGTAACCGTAACGTTTGTTGGGTTCTTAGTTTGTAAGATTTGAAACGAGGGAAACTGCAGCCAAGCTGCTCAAGGGCTTTTCAGTTACAATTACAGTTCATTATTGGTTATTTAATGAAAAAAGAAAAAAACAAACAGGAGCACAAAATTGCCTGCACACAAAACAAAGAATGGTCAATAACAAGGAACATATTTTGTTTTGCTTCATCAGTTATTAGAAGTAAAAGTTAATTGTGTCTTTTTGAGCTCGGTCAAGTGTTTACACGACATGAATGGTAAGAGCAAGTGAATACCGAACAACTTGTTGCCTCTGTGCTGTAGATTTTCGTGTCTGACTTAACATTCACTCAAAAATAATTAAAATCTTATTCAGCGTGGAATTGTTGTTCTCACCGTTTGAAAATTTGAAAACACAAAGCCAAAAGAGGAAAATTTGTATTATATTTTGTTTTGTTTTCAGAGTTGCGTTATTGTCAAGTTAATTATGAATTTTTCGGAAAACACATTGAGGCGAATAAATGATTCATGAGATTCTTGCTATCATTTTTCTATTTTCTAATAGCCATTGTCAAAGGCACTCTTTCAAACCTTTACATGTTTCTTTCTAAAATGTTAAACCAAGGAATTCAATTATCTTACCCTTGAAATATCGTTTTTATAATTATTAATCATTTTCCCTACAAAAATGATAAAAGAACGGTTACGTTTATAGCTTTAAAAATACTGGCATGAACGGTAAAACCGACTAACTCCACCCCACCTCTCGTCCCTATTGAGGGTAAGTCATAAGAAAGAACCACCTGCAAAAGAGATCAGAAAAACACCACTAACGGATTGGATAGATCTACAACCAAAATACAATCAGCTGCTACAACCGATTCCGCCCCAAGTGTCGATCAACCTCCACAAGTAAAGCATATGTAAAGTTGTTCAACCTCTACCGATGTTTTGGCAACAGCATTCACATCGTGAACTGACGTTCTAGTATCTGGAGTTTTTCAATAGCATTGAACTGGATTGAAAACTGAACAGAAACGCGTTCCCAACGGTCTGCTTTGCAACATTGTAAACTTGTAAGTTTAATTTATTATTTTCCGCAATGATGGAAACTTTTGATCTAAAGAAATTCCATGAACATTTTGTACTGATTCCGCAGGACTCAGCTGTTAAAAAAATGAGTGGTTACGGCAAGTTTTTATCTTAATTTCTACAACTACTCAGTAACCCAGTTCCAATAATGTATTTTTTAAACATTTCTAGGAAATCAACTCATTAAACACCAAAATGTTATTTCTAAAAATGTTCACCAGGCATCGTTAACTGCTTTTTTTTTAAAAAGAAGACAACCCGAATATTTATTATTCACCTTTCTAACACGAATTTGTGAATTATAATGTGCGACAATGACGTTCTTAATTTACTAATCATTCAGAGCAGTTGTCAAGTGGATAGCAAAGAAGGTGACAGCGGGAAGGTTTACAACCAGCAGGGTGATATATAACGGTAAGTTTGCTTTTTGGGTTTTCTGAATTGTTCGGAATATCGTTCTTACTTATTCATTTCTATTTAGCTCATACAGAAGGAGGCAAAAGTACTTTTACTATGAAACGTAATCTTAAGAACCGACTTCTTTCTATCAGTTTGATAATTTAAGTTTTAAAATTGTGTTTTGAATAAGGACAATAGGTAACTTTGGTGATCCTGGAACCTGAAATCAACTTTTATAATGGAACCTTTTTATTAAAGAGCCACTCCAAACAAAAATCTGACTATCATTATTGTGTTACAAACATATTCTGAGACTAAAAGATATGTTTGTTCTGAAAATTAAATAAAGAGTATCGCAAAGGAACAGTAAAGTTTCACACTTCAATAATTTGAAAACAGAGCTTATTGGTTGCGTTTCTTGCGTACACGGCCACTACGACACAGAGCGTCCCTTAGATGTTAGGAACGACCTTTGAGTGTACAGCTTTCTCAAAAAAGGTTGTCAAATTCAATAGTTGATACTGGGACCGAAAGGAAATTTGGGTACAATCATAATGAGTGATAACGAGCCAGCGATAGCTGTTATTGTATGGCTGTGGCATTGTGATGAATCTGCACTCTATATTATACAAAGTCAATACTAATAGTAATGAACTAATTGTGCTGCTTAAACTCCACAGTTCCTTTCGGTTCCAGTATCGACTATTTTTTGAAATAGCTGATTATAGACACATTCTGATTCACATTACAATAATTAGACATCTCCAAAATATGAAACAGTAGTTCTGTTATAGATGTTTGGATCAACCTTTGAGCGTAATTTCGACACATTCTGATTCACTACACAATACTGAATGGAACATCTCAAAAATGAGTTCATATCAAACAGAAGATCGGTTATATGTAAAGAAAAATGGTTTTAACGTATTCAGACACAAGTATTCAGTCAAATACTTTTTAACCCTATTCCGGCCTGGGGGGGGGGGGGGGGGGGAGTGTCCGCGCCGATTGCAACTTTCAAGAACTTCCTCGATATTTAAAGAACCTCGTTCACCTCACGGGAGGCCTGGGTCGAGAGTGAATTTACGGTGCCGCTAAAATCACGACACAGAC